>DWQT01000596.1:0-21247 GCA_018244895.1 Myscelus amystis hages | reverse complement strand
TGTCCATAGGCGGCAGTAGCCACTTACCATCAGGTGGACTGCATGCTCGTCTTCTACTTCCATATTATAAAAAAAAGAATGACCGTTATTAATTAAACCTTCTATACGTAATTCAAGTACTTTTCATTTCAATTTTATGTTAATGATGTTTGACAAAGGTCTTTATTCCAGGGACTGTCTCGTCACGACCCTGGTCAACTGTTTCACGTCGTTCTTTTCGGGATTCGTCATCTTCACGTATCTCGGATTTATGTCCCATAAACAAGGGGTTCCCATTTCTTCTGTGGCCACTGAGGGTAAGATGTGATTACGTTTCTAAAATTAATATCGTATTACATACAATGTGATTGATTGTCCACGTTATATGTCACAAATAATAGAAGAAAAATAAATAAAAATGACAGCCACAAAATATGGTCTTATAGTTAATGTACCAGACAATCATTTGCCAGCAGAATAGAGAAGTAACGATGTACAGTGGCCTCATCTAATGAATCTCACAAATGATAAATGATAATGAAAAGATAAAAACCATTTCAGGTCCCGGCCTAGTATTTCAAGTATATCCTGAAGCGGTCGCAACCCTTCCGGGAGCAAGTCTTTGGGCAATGCTTTTTTTCTTCATGCTGATAATGCTCGGATTGGATTCTGGAGTAAGTTTTCTGTACTTATCAACAAAAGAACATATTTTCTTTATTCCTTAACACAAATCCAATGAAAACACAATAGAAGAACTAAAAGAAGACTTTCATAAAGCCGTTTCTGCTATTCAGTTTACAACCACGAAAGACCGATACAGTCGTGAACGCAAAAGCATAGCTAATAGCAATTGATATGTCTAAAATGATTTTGTTATTTTTTTTATAATATGGTAGTAGAAGACGAGCATGTAGTCCACCTCGTGGTAAGTGGCTACTGCCGCCCATGGACATTTGTAATCAATCCCAGATGAGATCATATTCCTATCTGAGGTCGACCACAGGTGCGCCTCTACCCCTGAGGACTGAACTGGAATGCCTCGAAAACGTATGTTACGTAACGAATACCACTATAATGTAATATCTAATAATAATACCTTAGGACAATTTCACACACGGCTATCTGATTCCAAAGTAGGCAATTTGATGCCTGTGTTATGGTAACTGGACAGCTGATAAACATACATATATACATACTATATAATGCTTATATAGATATTTTTATTACGACCAGACACAGAACAAGCAAATGTGCTCATCACACAATTGTTTGTCCTGGGTGGGAATCGAAGCCACGACCTCCGGTTTCACAGTCAGGGTCTCTAGCCGCTCGACCACGAGGCCAGCCCGGGCCAGGCCAGTAATTGTGTGCGTGGTTTAGATGGGCGGGCTGGAGTGCGTGATCACCGGCCTGCTGGACCAGGCGCGCGCGTGCGGCGCGCAGTGGCTCCGCCGCGAGCACTTCACGTTGCTCGTCGTGTGCGTGTCCTTCTGCGTCGCCTGCATCAACGTCACACCGGTGACTCACATTGCGTATTTGGTCTTGCATTCGTGCGCCGTAAATATGCAACATAGGTATTAAATTTCATACAAATCAATTTGGGTTTGTCTGGTCAATCGTGCAGTTTTGATGGTGCAGTTTAGTGGATTGGTCATGACTCTTACGATCGAAACCAGATGCATTTGCTCCTTCCTGGTGGAATGTGTGAAGGATATGAAGACCAGACCCTCTTGCGCCGTCATTGCTGGCATCCCTTACATGCCGAACAATTGCTGTCTGAACCGTTGCTTTGAGTTTTAACTGCACATTTTATTTACATTATTTCCAGTGTTAGAAATGTGTCTTATATTACTGATGTTTTTTCAGGGTGGGATTTACATGTTTCATCTTCTGGATACGTACGCTGCGGGCATATCTCTGCTGTGTTCAGCACTATTTGAAGCCCTCGCTGTGTCCTGGTTTTACGGTAAGAACAAAATCTTCACAAATGTACAATCCTCTTCAAAGATAACCTTCTATTACTTAGGAAGTTCACATTCCTCTTTCTTTGCAGGCCTAAAACGGTTCTCCGATGATGTGGAGGAAATGCTTGGATTCCGTCCTGGTATCTATTGGCGGATATGCTGGAAGTTCGTCAGTCCAGTTTTCATTATTGTACGTTAAAATCCAATCTTTAGATAAATTCCAATATCCAAGTAGTTTCATTTGAATATTTAGTGAACTTTACTGCAAAGAGTAAAAGAATAAATTCAACATTCAGGATTTTAGCCGTCACCTATTTGAATCGTATAAAGCAAAATTGTTAGACTTAATTTCCTCCATCCACAATTTCTATCTGTCCATGACTAGTTAGTAAAGGAACATTCCCATCACTTGTGTGATCTTTCAGGGTGTGGTGGTATTCGGCCTAATCTACCAGCAGCCGCTCCAGTACCAGCAGTACACATACCCTCAGTGGGCGGTGGTGCTGGGCTGGGGCCTGGCCTGCTCCTCCATACTGATGATACCGATTGTCGCTATCTACAAGCTGGCCACAACTCCCGGCACTTGTCGTCAGGTGAGGCATTTTTGAAAATAATTGCTTAATTGTACCTAACCTTGCTGTCCCTAAGGTATTGAAAACAGTGTCTTCTTAGAAAAATAATTGTCTTATATACAAATGTAATATACATATGTATATGTATATATCAGTCAGTTATGTGGTTACCATTCTAAAGATTCTAATTTGTTTGTGTTCTGTTCTATTCTGCCTAGTTAAGCTGTGTGCGTTTTTAAATTTATTTGTGTTACAAGAAAAACACGTGTTAAAGGGCTGTATATTTCGTGAATTGCAGCGTATAGCGTGCTGCATATCTCCAGAGTCAGAACACGAGGCCATTCGCGCTGGAGCACCGGTCAGCAGGTTTACATGGCGTCACTGGCTTTATGTATAAAATATTACATCCGACGATCACTTGACGGGTAACTAAGGCAAAAAAGATAGTTTTCCTCGACATACATAGTATCTACGTCGTTTGGCGATCTTAATATATTGTAGCATATTTTGCTCCTTCGAATAGTGATGGATGATTGGAAGTTGACACGTAAAAAGGCGGGAAAACGTATTGGTGGCGGTTCACGAGATACCTGTCAGGGTGTTTTTGACAGCTCCAGTCCAGTTTTGATCTACCGAGGCATTCTGCCATTCAAATGTACAGGAAAGTACCTATATATTAATACGTATACATTGCCTGTAACACTGTAAAATGCAAGTAAAGTTAAGCCAATAACGTGCAAAACAGTTAAAAATATGATGAATAAATGTAAAATTAAAAATGTACGTCTCTATGAAGCACTAGTACTCAGTACTTTCTGTCTACCTCGTTACGGATCTGGCGGGATGGTATATCATTAGTCTCAATTTTATATTTCGTTCTAAAGATATTATTTTTAATGTTTGTTATACCGCGTACGCCGTCTGAAGTAAAGGTTCGTTGTTATTAGATGTAGAAAACCAGAAAATTACCGTAAAATAATACGTGCGATACGTACCTATGTAAGTCTATAATGTTGAATGTAGTTTGTAGTTAATTACTATTATTGTTTAATTGAACGAAGCTGGCAACAAAATATGTAGTTATTGTTGTTACGAAAATGTTACAGAAATTTATAATACATTAGGTGTTGTTAATAGTAACTAATATAAAGTAATAAAATATTGTTCTTAGAATTAATATATTTTTTGTGTATTGATTGCAAAGTATTTGAGCCTATTGTTTGTAGTAGGAATTAATTTGTAGTAACATCAATTTGCATAAGACAAATATACAGGTCTGTTTTTTATGAATCTCAATGTGTAGCTTAGTATACAGTTAAATTTAAAAAATTCGTAGGTACACAAAATATCCGAAAAAGATAAATTTCTAATCATATTATATTCTTCAATGTTTAAAGCTGAAAGCATAGAATGTAAATCGCTTAAATGTAAATCTAATTAAGATTGTAATGTAGTATTTTTATTTAAATTATTCACATATAACAACATACTCTTAAGTAATTATATCGTCCTAGTACGGACCAACTCGCATACAAATCTGTGACAAACACAATAATTTTGTACATAATCTTGTCTTTGTATTGCTATATCTGAATAATGTACACGTTATACTCTATACAAAATATTTATCTAAATATTATATCTTGTAATTGTGTATTTACTTATCTATATTTTGTAGAGATGCTTAAGAAAACTATATTTATTGCTGTTCAAAAAAATATTCGTAGATCATGTATCTAATGAAAGTAGGGAAGATCAACTTTAGCAGATACACTGCATACCATAGACAATATGAATATATTTAATTAGTGCTAGATGATGTTCGTCTTAATTAAGAAATATTATGTGTCATTAGTGTCTATTACTCTATATTATTATCTATAATATATATTTATTAAGTAAAAGAGCATTGGATATTTACGTAGCTCCATGTTTTTAGATTTTAATTCAATGTGTTTCTAATTTTGATTTTTTCAAAGTGGTATTTACCAGTAGCATATTTTCCTTAAAATTCAATCTACCCGTTGAAAGGTTGGGTATATCATATCATTTATACAATCATTTAATATTGTAGCTATGTTATATTCTGTCTCAATTTATTCGTTCATTGCGGATTGTTGTGATGCTTTCGCTCTATTTTTGTGGACGATTTCAAAGCTATGTACATATATATTTAAAAACGTTCATTAACATATTTACATATTTACCTTTTTTTGAGAGAAACCCATCTGGTATGGGTTCTGTAACATAGCTTTAGAAAATTAAGTATTAATACATGTTTTTTCCTTTGTTTTTGTCTTGTATTGCCATCCGTTTGTTACGTGGTTGTAATGTATTCTATAGCAAGATGCATTCATTGTTTTCAACTTTAATTACAATTAAATTTGTTATTTTTTACATAAGCAGTCGTTTTTATCTTCTGTTTATAATCAGAAAAACTATTCTTTTTATAATATGCAAACAAGTAATCTAGTCTTAATAAAATAAAATTGCTCCGGGAGAGTTAAAAATCGAAAATTTCTGATATCGTAGATTTGTAGAATGCTTTGTATCTATATTAATGTAAATAATATAATTGATGTAAAAGTAGAGCAAATCAATGTGGACTGTGTTCATTCATTTATAAATAAATGTGCTAGTTGATTGTACAAATTCTTTTTATTTTTCCTCATCAAAATTTCGGTTCAAATAATGTAGAAAGCGAAAAATAAAAAAAACCTAGTGGTATAATTAGCAAATTCTCACTTTCGGAACCGATACTTTGAGTTATAATACTCGCAGAACGATTCGTAATAAAATATGCAACAAATTTTAATATAGGAAAACTTTCGAACTATATTGTGCTTACACCAGCTTGGAATATCTGGCTTAGGATACCCACCAATATTTTTCCATCACATCATCTGAGTTTAAATTTGTATTATCTATTGTATCGGTAATTCTGCAAAAGAAATTCTTCACAAGTTAAAAAAGATATATACTGGTTAGACAAACAAATAAGCAAATGAATTAATGAAATATATGCGGTGGTTCAATTCGGTAGAAAACGTGATAAACAAATTGAAAGGAGAAGTGTTTATATTTGGAGACATTAATTTAAATAGTGCATCTTTATCTATTAATAATTACTATTGCTATTTTTTGACATTTTGTAACTTAGTTGATAAAAATGATGTGACAAACTGTTTTGGAGGTAAACTCGATATAGTACTAGTTCGAGGAAGCGTTACTGTAAATGAAGCTTTTGTGACCGACACTGAAGGTATTGTCCCCATTGACGCCTATCACCCGGCCTTAGATGTTTGGGTGAAGGTCAAGACTCAACAAAACGCGGAAGTCATTCCACCGAGTAATATCAACTGGGAAAACGACTGGAATTTTAATAAATGCGATTACCCAAAATTAAATCACTTACTCCGCAACGTCTCTTGGGACAAAGTGTTTCAAGCAAAGGACACGCTTGACGCGGTTCAATGCTTCTATGACATAATGTATAATATGTTTAATGCTTGTGCCCCTACAAAATCCCGCAGGGAAAATAAACATCACCGCTATCCGGTGTGGTTTACCAAAGAAATTATTTTGGACACTAAACGCAAACTTAAGCTTCACGCCGCTTGGAAGCGTAATATATCTGTGGAAACATATAGACCTTTCCAGGAGCTCAGAGCCTCCTTAAAGAATCAAGTCGCACTAGCCTATAAAGCTCATTTGGAACAGATCGAATGTAACATAAGCATTAACCCTCGTAAATTCTGGCATCACATTACTAGCTTACGGTCCAAGGGAGGTTTCGAACCCATAATCAAATACAAGGGCGAAGCCTTTTCTGGAGTTGCAGCAGCGGAAGCTTTTGCTAACTTTTTCGCTAGCGTATTTGCGCCAACTATCCCCCGCTTAAGTCCGACTACAGCTGAACAGGAGGGCACTAATAATAACAGCAATTACGTCAACATAATTGAATTCACTTCTTCCGACGTAATGTACGGCATCAATAAATTAAAGGTCAGCAGTTCTATTGGACCTGATAATATACCTCCCGGGATTCTCAAACAGTACAAAAAGTTTGTGTGTGCGCCACTTTGCCACATCTTTAACATGTCCTTAAAAGCTGGAATATATCCATCGAAATGGAAAAAATCCAGGGTCACTCCCATACCTAAGTCCTCAAACAAAGCTGACGTCGAAGAGTACCGTCCTATTGCTATCTTGTCATCGGCTGCCAAGGTATACGAGAATATTCTGCACCGGTATATCTATCTACAGGTAGAAAAATACCTATCAGATACCCAGCATGGATTTCGAGCCAAGCGATCAGTTAATACTAACCTCTTGACCTTAGTTAATTTCATTTCTGTGGAGTTAAACCATTCCCGCCAGGTAGATGTGTTATACTTTGATTTCAAAAAGGCATTTGACCGTGTTGATAACGACGTACTGCTAGCTAAACTTAGTGCTATCGGATTTGCTCCGGGACTGCTTAAGTTGCTAGCAGATTATCTACGCGACCGACAACAGTACGTTAGGTTGGGTATCTATGAGTCCTCGCCTTACCACACACGTTCCGGGGTGAGTCAAGGTTCAATACTCGGACCTTTACTATTTCTTTTGATGGTAAACGACCTCCCGGCAGTTGTTAAGCGAGCGAAGTGTCTACTTTATGCAGATGACCTTAAACTTTACACTCAAATACAATCCGAGGTCGACTGCTTGGCACTCCAGGAGGATGTTCAGGCTGTGTGTGAGTGGAGTGTGACTAATAAAATAGAGTTTAACCCGTCCAAATGTTACTCCATGAGCTTCGGTCGTATGTGGCGTCCGATTTCATTTGAGTACAAAATTGGTAACATCGTTATGGCCAGAACTACTATAATGAAGGACTTAGGGGTAACATTCGACCACAAACTAACGTTTCATGAACACATCGTAACCATCACTAAGGAGTCCTTCAAGCGATTAGGCTTCGTCCTAAGAAACGCTCGGGACTTTAAGACCGAACACGTTATGCGAATCCTGTATATGGCACTTGTTCGCAGCAAACTCGAAGCTAGTGCGTGCGTGTGGAACCCTCACGAAACAACTTATGAGCTTCTACTGGAAAAAGTTCAAAAAGCATTTCTACGAGCCCTCTACAAGCGTCAATATGGTCTATACCCATTTATGTATCCGACAGCATACCTTCTGGGATGCCTCAGTTTCAACTCACTTAAGACCCGGAGAGCGAACCACCAGTTGATAGGTGCTTGCAAAATCCTCAGAGGCTTGATCGATGCCCCTGACCTTCACAACGAGTTGGCTCGTTTCTACACCCCGGACAATTATCGTCGATGCCGCAGACACGAACTGTTTGCTGTACCTGCCTGCCGTACCGTGTCGCGCTCCAACTCTCCTGTTCCTCGCACACTGTCTTATTTAAACGCTCTTTTAAAGGTCTATCCAGATTTTGATTTGTTTGCCGATGAGTGGAAAAAGGTCCAAAATGTATGTTTGAGATTCTCAGAGGTTTCCTAGCCTTCGTGCGATGTATTTATTTGTTTTTTATAAATATTTTTGTTTGTATGACAATTGTTATTATGTTAATTATTATTATTATTACTGTTATTATTATAATTTGAAATTTCGATGTTCATACTTCTATATCTCCCTAAACTGTTACAGACTTGTCTATTTTCATTTTTATAGTCGTTATTATTGTTATCGTTATTATTGTTACTCTTATTATTATTGCTATCATTGTCACTATTATTGAAATCGATTTATTACACTGACTATTTTATACATTATGTTATGATTGCTATTATTTATACTTTATGATAAATCTTGTGTTAGTTGGTGTAAATGGTTTATGTAATCGTTCTAATTAACTATTAATAAATAAATAAATAAATAAACAAGCGATTTTAAACAACAAGAAATGAGCAGTCATAATAAGATAAAAGTCTGGTTTTAATGAATACTTCTGTCGCGATACTCGTATCGTATGCTTATGAAATATTATTTTTGGCAAACAGCTTAAATTTAGTAATCGATTAAGAATTATTGTTCCTTAAATATTTATAATCTGTCGGCATCATATACATATCCTATCACTTTGTATACCTCGCCACATTACTTTAATCGCACTGTCAGTGTCACGTTCAATTGAAAACGAAATTACAGGCAACATCGAATTCGTTATCGCATTTGAAAGTGACAGGCGCTCCGTGATCCGAGTGGTAACGGTGAAGACATCTCGCCTAGAATAACAATGGACGATCCTGACCTTAGCACCTATATTGCATCTAGTTGCACGACCGAGCTGATTGCTTTTGTTCGCTGTAACTAAATATTGCAATATTACGTTGTAATTTTGTTAATATACGTACGCTTTGTTCTCGAATATTAATTGACGATCAGAGAGATAAAATTCACCGTGAAATACATAGATTTATGCCGTGTATGGGTAATATAACTCCGTAGTAATATAACTTGGTGCTCTTTTTTCATTTGGTATGAATATAACATTAAATACTATGTAGGTTTTATAAATACAAGCAACATAAATTTTATATGAGTTTTTTTCCCCAAAGCACACACAAATTTATAGATATGCGACGTGAATTTCAGAAATGAGGTTAGACATGTCTCAAGGATGAATCAGAGACATGTCTTAGTAATTATTTTTGATGATTAAGAGATATAATTATAATATATGATATATATTTTTTCCAACCCTCATATTGTTCCACTATTGGACACAGATATCTGTCTCATACTAAAGTTTAAGGCAATAGCTGCTATTCTGGCTACGTGTGGGCAGATCTCAATGATATCTTAAGGAACAATACAAAATCACGTAAAAGATGAATCGCCACTCACCATCGCTGCTACACCGGGAGTCAACTTTCCGTCTCTTAAGCTTGAGGTCTTGGAACAGACTCATGTTGTCGAGGTCACACGGGCCGCGGCTGAGTGTCATTATTCCTGAAACAAATGGAAAAGAATATAAGTCAAGTCCAAAAATTCTTTCGATCGGGTTATGGTGTTTTAGTGACTCACCTGGGAAAATACGAGTAATTGTAGCAAAACACAACGTTCGCTTAACACGTAGTTTTGTGTGTTGTGTGTTAATGGATATAATAATAAAGATAATTAACTTTTGTCACATCACTAATATCTTAACTGATTCCTTTTTAATATGTATATTTACTACGACTTTATCATATATTAGGTAATTATAGCACAGCAATAAACTCTAAGGTCAATGTTTTAAATACGTATAATAAATATTCAAGGTTATTAATTATATAAATATTGAACACATGATTGCAAAACAAACAATACCAACAGATTTACGATATTTTTCTATAATTACATATTAATAAGCATTTAGTTACAATTATTCATTTTAATTTGTAAAATTGTCGATGCCAAAGTTGAGTCGCCTCGCAACAACAATTGTGACAGTTAAAATAATTACGTTTTGTTCTAACATTGCGTTTTGTTGTATATTATTGTTGTTTTCGGAGGTGTGTTCAGAACTACGAGAATCATTGCGTGTTACAATGTTTTATTTAAATCTGGCGCGTAATTCATTCAGCTGCGAGTGAGCAGCGTAGCTTTACGAGCGCGATAAGAGACGCCATTTATTGAATCGTACCTAAACACGTACCTCTACGTCAATTCACATTGACCGGTAGATACGTAAGAAATGACGTGCATATGTATAGAATGACGAGAATACTTCCTTTTTATTGTATACGTGTGGCGAATTGAAAATTTAAATTTTCATACTGATCGGGCGTTAAATTGCTGTTAGCAACTACTTTCCGTATTATTGTTATATTGTTTTTTATTAGTGTTATTGGACTGTTTTCTTTTTGTTACAGCGACTACGGTAGGAATAGCCAGGAGAGCGAAGACCTGTTTATGTGTTAGGGAATCATTACGGTAGCACACACTTGCGAGACCGAACGTTGGTCGCTACGCTATACGTGACGTAATTTCGGCTGGTGTGTCATAAGTTACTAATAAAACATTGAGAGCGTGTGCGACCGAACGTTTACCGCCATACCTTCGGCAGATGTCGTGACATAAAGGAATGCTGTTTCTCTACACTGGTATTGCGGAGTGCGTGATATTTAACCTTAAAAAAATACACTACCTCTTAGACGTTGATTGAAAATGCATGCCACGGTTCAAACCCCAGACCTCTATGAGTGGACGGTTGTATGTAATCTTACATTTCTTACGTACATACTAATATTTTTTTCGTATATTTCCATTCAAATACCATAGTTGAAAATGCATTAGACATAATATATTTGAAGGTGTCAAGAGATAAATTAAACGTTGTACACCTGACGCGTAAAGATTATTACTACGTTGCATTTAAATATGCATATTACTGACACATGTCGTCATTTGATATGACAATTAATATAACTTTGTAATAATGTAAACAGCTCACTCATTATAACACAAATCGTTGAACTCGGAGCTAAAAATATATGCTAATTGTGCAAAATGAAAGTGAAACTACTGTTAAGTACAAAGTACCAGTAGGTATAGATATTACAAAACTTATATTTTATGTATATCGATAGAAATATACGATATTTGTATATTACTGCGTACTAAACGTTAAATAAATATAAGCATAATGTATACAGAATCGTCTCAATTTGTTGTATAGATTTCATACATTTCTCATTTGTTGCATGGTTCGTAGCAAACGGATAGAGCTGATAGTAAGTATTTGCCGTTTCGTATGGAACTATACAACACTAGAGGATTTGCCATTAATTTTAGAAAAAGTAAAAACAATTCAACGTACTTATAGAAATCTGTATCACTTTAGGTCTTACAAGAATTCGGGTGTTATACTCATCGTAATGAACGTCCTTTTCATGAATCATTTGGTGAAAATGAATTTCCCGGTTACTTCCAAATATAAATAAAACGTTTTACCAGAAATTGTGAGCTCCGACTTTTAAAATTCATAACAATATTAGTTATATAAAATATATAAAGTTATATAAATATAAAGTTATATAAAATATATTAAGTTATTTAAATATAAAGTTATATAAAATACATAAAATATATAAAGTAGCACAGAGATGTCATTTTGTTTTTGAAATACACAAAAAATGTACGTCATGTTTTTGCCAGCATTGGTGGCAAAACAGAATACACAAAACATAGACACCAACAAAAAACCATAAATATTTTAAGTGTACAAATATTATATATCAGGAATATAGACTAAAAAAATATTAATTACCTTGCATGAGATTCATTGGTGTCTTTAAGAGTTCTCGCGTTTTCGTTTGTCTTTATTCAGAGCGCAATATTACATTTCATCGATAACTCTCGCAATACGAAAGTCATATTGCTCATAAAACATTATATACACATTTTCTAAGCGTTGCATATTATAATTTACTTACGTATATAGTATGCCTAATATGTGTATATTATCTATTGCACGCTCACTTGCCTGAAATCAATTCGTGAAATAGCACACATTCACACGTGCATATTTTTATACGAATTTATTAATGCTACATATACCTATTCATAGTGTACACAAATGTTTATTTATTTATATAGAGAATTCATATAAAACAACATTTGGTTTGCAAAACAATACAATACAAGTCTTTTGCTTTAAAATAATAATACTACCCGCCTATTCTCGATAAGTACAAAGGCTAGTGACCGCACAAAATTAATTGAAATCTAAATGTGAATTTTCTTTTTTCTAGGATATTTATAGTAGCTCTGTCCTGAATCATCACTACAATCTGTATTAAAGAATTAATTGGACTGAATCAGAATGATTTAATTGAATAGAAGTTGTTATATATCGAAATTTATGAAATATAATGAGAATTTATTGACCTTGAAAAAATTTACTGTTACGACGTAGCGATACTTTTAAATAAGATACTATAAAATTAACGATGGTATATTAGTATATAAGTCAGAGCGCCGCAGCTATTAATAATATACTTGATAAAATAAATTCAATCGTCACTCGAGGTTTTCGTCATAATAACCAATAGGTATATACTCGCAGGAACGACAACGGCCGGGCAGGTCCTTGACCTTGCGATACTGCTTAATTGACATTTTATCATTTGAACTTGAGACTATAATGTGTATGTGAAGTAATTAGTGTATTATTAAAACTAAATGCAGATAATAAACAGGTTGTGTGTTTGTTTCACAATTTGCTTACAATTTAAATCACTTATTATTTTCAAACTAATTTAGTCCACAATTTTGCTGACACAGCTCTGTTTTCTCGGATGTACGTATTATAATAATCGTGTTATTTGAATTTTAGTTCTTCGTAATTAATAATTCCATCAAAAAACGGAAGCAATGTAATGTAGGTTTCTAAACAAAATACAATAGTACAACGATTTATATACATTTTCATTACATCTTAGTTGCATTTTAGGTTTCTGCGTAATATATTGTGACGTAGATTGAGAAAATCATGCGACGCAAAAGTGAACTGCACGTAAAATCTGATAATGTAACGCTATGATTCATTACGAGACGCACGTATCACGATTGTTTTATGAAACTTAGTATTATTTAATACGATAATTTGTAATGCCTTGAAAACAAAAAATAATACATTATAATTACATTAAGTTGCAAATTGAAAAAAAAACATTTGAAATGAGTATTAAATTAATGTCATTGAAAACTGTTCTATTTTCAACACAACATTGTACCTTTGTCCAGCAGCTTCATTATTTCTGCTTATATTCTGCGCTTACAGAGCAGTATTTGTAAATGGAACAGTCTAAATATAACAACGGACAATAACATGCAGATATGACTAGCTTTAGGGGTACCAATTCTTCTTTGATTATTTTCATCGAGGTACATTTATATGTAGTATAAAATTGCTTATTATATGTATAATACCAAGGTAAGTTTTTTCTTAAAATTAACACTAGTTTCAAAAATGTAACCTTATCCACAACTACTTACCTAAGTGAAGTAATTCGTGGTCAAAATTGGTTAATTTCGCCACTATTTAAATCATCAACTAAATCATTATTATGTACAAAAGATTAATATAAGATTACAGATAAATAAGACTCGTAACAAACTTCACTTATCGTCTTAATTATAATTGAGATTGCACTATGAATTTTACTCTTGTTTACGCCCGGGTGTTGTGGTGTTGAAATTCTATTTCGCTGCGATGTGAGTAGAGACGTACAAAATAGCACGTCTCCGAAATAAACGTGGACGTGTCAAAGACCTTGATAATGTTGCATGATAACCGCGCCAATAAAAATATACAATGAGTGTGTACGTGGTGTGGGGTTTCCACCAACAAAACATTGGAAACGATATACGTATGTACGTAAGTAGTAAGTAAATTGTTTCCAGTTGTGGTACAACTGGTTTCTTTAAGTTATTTTCGAATTGTATTTTATTATGTACGTGTATCTTAAGCTTGTAATTAAGTTTTTCTTAACGGAAAACTTCTCCGTGTCTAGTGTTTGGTCGAATGCAGATGGAATAAGAATATTTTCCATGACGAAGAAATATATGAATATTTTACTTAAGTAGTTTTTCGCAAAATTGAAATCAATCTTATTTTAAAGTTATGTTCTCGCCAAGTTTGGTCATTGTCGGTTATGTACGTATTGCAAGTTCATTATTTATAAGCATGGTTAATATTATTGCGAATAAAATAAAATCGCGGAGTGTGATAGCGTCGTTGGTCGCGAGTGTTTCGGCGAGGTCGAGAACTTTATAACACTTCCGCATCGAGTCACGTATAGGAAGCGATTTCTTAAAATGTAATATGCACTCAAATAATGGACTTTAAATATCAACACTTAGATGCGGTTTTTGTCATTTTTATTGACCGAAATTTAACGAATAAAAATCTAACGAATGCAAACGTCTGGGAATAGTCAACGTCGTGCAGGTTTTAATAATTTGATTTCATTTTTAAATATAGATTAAAAATAGCTTTAATTCGTAACTCTTTTGAAAAAATTTATGTTTCACACAATTTATTTAGGCTAAAATTTTATATTAAAGCATTTAATGTTTAGGAACAAAGGTCAATCAATAAATTAATAAATTTGTTATTCAGCAATCGAAATTTAAATTGGAACAATAAATTGTAATAAATTGCTTTGACGGCATTTAATTGAGTCATCGATACTGATGAATAGTTTCGGACAGAGAATTCGGCAGTTGAACTTGAAGCATAACCGTTTCATAGTTGGAAGCAAAGCACCAGACGGAAGTTTACTAAACGTCTTGAAAAATAATTTAAGCCTTAACGCGATAGACATACAGCGGCGGCATTCAAGTTATATTGAAGGTAACCGTCCAGTGACAATTCAGGGTCGATGTTTTGAACGTTCAAACACTCGGTAGCGTGTTTATCAACAAATTTAGTGAGTTCCTACAATGAATAGAGTATTTCGTATAGCCATTGAGTACAATTGTATAAGTGGTTTGATGTTGCATGCAAATGTATAGCGTATCGCCAATTGAGCGGACGCTGGGCGACACTTTGACATCGAAGTTTGCGTTAAAAATATTAAGGATGCTAAACGATAGTTGGCTCCGGGTTTGTAATGGCCGATTGCTATGAAGAGGGTCCTGAGTTCGAATCCAAACTTTCAAACCGCTCAACGAGTGCATTTGCGATCTCTCTAAATTTGTTGTATCAGTTCGAAAGTCTTTGTGTTTCTATACAGATCTTCTTTCGTTTTGGTCACGATAAGGAAATCTTTTCGGTGAAAAGTATTACAATACTAATGCTACTGCTACTTTACTAATAAAATAACTTCTCGTAAATGTTAAAAAATTGATTACATGGTATTTCATGATATAAATAAAAACTGAGCATAACGGTCACTTCGGTAATATTCGTTCAGCGATGAGAAAGCCTCAAATAGAACTATACGTAGACACCTTATGACCTTTCAGAACTTAGTTTTTGTACACGATCTTACGTAAACCAACACAACATTTATATACTAGATGTCAGTAGTCATGACCTGAAGTAATTCTGTTTCCCATTTCGAGATTTTCTTGTACATACGTATTACGTCATACATACGTCTTTAACCGCTGCATGATATACGGCAATGAAACATTATACAATATGGTGGGCAGTAATGCTATTGGTCCCGCCGTAGGCAGAACTTTGCCATAATACGCAGACCTATGTAGGAGGTGGATGGTCGCCGGTCGATCCTACGTGATATTGAGGTGAAGCAGGATAAGAGGACTATCTTAATTGAATTTATAAATTATTCAAATAAATAATAACAGTTGAAATATTACTATTATTGTTACTTAATTACCATTTCCAGCTACCATAGTACTAGTTAATATTTAATGGCTAACGTTGTCGCTTGAAACCTTTGATCTTGTTCCCGAAACTCCAAAGAGCTTTAACTATAAACAAAGCATAAAACCCAAAATCGTCCTTATAACATGCCCATGAAAGCACGGAAACGCTAATCATAATTTAACATTGTAGTAATTACTGTCTAATCGGTACATGCACGAGTATATTGTGTTGATTATTGAGTATTTATTCTATGAAATAACTTCCTTCTGAAGCCGGTTTAAGACACTTGAGTCCATCTCGTGGTATAGGAAGTGGACAGTTCCGGTTGCAATGTCAGTGTCGATGCGAGGCCGCCCGCCCGATTCGACCAACGACCGCTACCTGCTCGGACAATCATACCTTAATGGGTTGTTGTCTTAAGAGGGACTAGACAGAGCAACGATACAAAGATAGCATTCACAATTTTACCACGGACTGACACTAGAAACAGGAGTATAAACTAGACAAGACTGGACTAGAGTACAATAATTGTTTTAACACAGCAGTGTATAGTTTCACAATAAAAATATATCAACAACTTGTTGCCAGGTGGACTACACATATTCACATTTTCTAACTTTTATATGTACCTAGCGAGCGTTCAATAAATAGTTTAGCGCTTAATAGTCGTTGGCGAAGCAATTACAATACACGAGTAGTCACTGCCAGGTGTTGGTTACAAATATTCAAAATAGCAGGCCCACTGCCGATTGCACAATGAGTGTAGAGTCAACGGTCGCTCAAGGTGGGCTATGGTGTCCAAATTAAATCCAAGGTTTCGATTACTAACCGAGTCGTCTAAATATACATTCATTTAAACGCACAAATATAAAACCACATGTGTACAATCACGTCAACAACAGAGCATTTAACACATCGTTGGTTTATGAAAAAAATATTTATTTAATTATGAATTATTAATTCATGATATTACTTATTATAAGTATTTTAATTTTGTGCTCTACCATATGAATAAAGTGTAAGGATTCCATATTGCTATTTATGAAGCTATATGTAAATTCAAAATAATTGTAATATAAGTTTTAGGAATTTTCAAATTAATTGTGTGAATCCTACGTCTATAATTTTTGTACAGACATCATTAATATCTGTTATTACGAAAATGAATTGGATCACACCTTAGTAAATTCTTCTAAGCTCCACGTTGACACTAATAAAAACTCTACCTAAATTAGTCATACAAAAGTGAACCACGAGATTCGACGCTCTCATTTGTTTATTACCTTTTATTAAACCACATTTCAAATGGAATCAAAAACAGGTTTCATTTCATGTAATTTACACATACACTTAGGTATTCTAAACTACCTTTATTAGTGAAATGGAACCGTACACAATTAAATATCCCTAGACATTAAATCTATATGTACATATGATAGATACATACATATATTTGAATGGTATGACTTTCTGTAGTAAATGTAATGTTTTACGGATCTATTGGTAGGCTCTCTATGCTTATTAATTACTTACGATACTTATTATTTATGACTGACCACGTCCTTATAGTATCTTGCCAAGATTCATATAATCACTTAAAGATCTATCACTTTACCACCATTTTACGAATTTATCGAGAAGACATCAATGACTCGACTTCTACGCTTTTCTTACTTAAATAGAATTTTAGTTTAATTTTAACGTACACGACAAGATAAATTCATAATGTAAGAGAAATCGTATGAGAACTAACTTGTAAAATGAAACATAATCAAAAAAACACAAAGAAAATGACAATACTACTATATAAACCGATGCGTATAAAGACAAATTGACCAGGATTTGTTATGTTAGCCTTCGCTGAACAACCCTGACATTCAGCTCCATGTAGTATTAAAGCAATCCGTTTGAAAACTAGACGCTTCCGATCTATCGACTTCCTATTCTAAGGTATAAATATTTACTTTTAATACCTCTATTTAAATGCGTCTCGAGTTTGATCTGCCGATTCGATCAGTTGACTCCTAAACTAATGTCCGGAAACAAGCTGATTAATAACATTTGTTTAATACAGAAGGCAAGCAAGAGACAAAATTACCGCTTCCGTAATTTTTTTAAAATGTATTAAAAATATTAATAAATAAAATAATCATAAAATATCTGATGTAAATAAATGTGGCATTTATAATAATTTCTGTCACTATTAAAAGTTGGTTAATAACAATAATAACATAATGGACAAAGCATGAAAATAATAAGATCGATATAAACAATGTTTAAACACTGAATACAGTTTTAGAACAGCACCTAGCTTAGTAAGTGTGAATATGGTTCGATGTATAATATTTTTTATGTGTATTATTATAACAGTCACGACCGCAGCCAATCATACAGAATAGCGAACAATGTTTTCTCGTTAGACCGGCACACCTATTATTATTTTAACTCAGCACCGGCATCCTCCCACTACAATGTTTTGAAAGGAACCAGTGACATTCGGTACCTTTTCGCTTTCACCGCATTGGAAAGTGAGCGTAAAAAACGTATTTTGGCAACGGCAAAATAACAGGAGATCATCGACCCCATCGAGTCATAGGCCATAGACAAAGGGCGGCCATATTGTAACGAAAGTAAAAGTGTAGGTGATTATAAATTAAAACAGTTATGGAGTCACGATCGTGGTCCACGAGACGATTTAGGAATGTCACGGTTAACGCCGGCTTTGTTTTGTAACCGGGTTTAGTATCAAAATTAATTTCAGAAGCGATTCGCATGTTTAAACAATGACACATGGAACAATTGCACATTACAAAACTTTAAACTCTGGTGAACTTGATTTATATATTTTTAGCAGGTACTAAAATAAAGTAATTAATTTTTATAATATTTTATATGTATGTCTGACGAATAAAGCAAGTTAATAGAAATTGTTATCCTAATTAAAAACGAGGTGAAATTTATTAGTAATGTTTTTGTTCACAGCCGATACTTGACTAGAGGGAGATAAAAAAGACGCCATAAAGAAAAGAAGTTTAAACAAAAAAAATCGAACATACAAATTTTATAATCTATGCAACGTAAATTTGTCTACAACTTCCTCGTCACGTCTCAAGGATATTTATTCATTTATGACGCAGTTGTAGTAATAATACATAGTATGTCGAGTAAATGAGCTTTATTTAAGAAAAGAATAGAGCAATGTACTTTTCACTTAAACGTATTACTAACACATATTAATCGTTAGAATTTATGTACTCGTATGTTTGGAAAAAATATCTCTGAAAGATACTTGAGTAATACTTTTTGCACGTAGCATTGCGCGTAGCTCTTGCTACGCTTTATTCTACGACGTATCCGCTTACAAGCATAAATTGACTTTTCACAGTTTGCAAGCCTATGGTTAATGCTTTACAATATTAAACAATGACTTTTAATGCCCCTTATGTATTTAAATAGCTTCGCATGTAATTACATGTGTATATAAAAAAACGTTTGTTGATTTAAAAATAGAAATATTTACCCATCGTGGATGTCATCGTCTGCAGTTGTCGTGCATGCGCTGAGGCGTCGAGCGCCTCGGGCCCCAGGTTGTCACCGGACGACAGCTTGCCTAGCAGCTAGGCTTTGCACATCACAAGAAGTTCCACGTTTTTATTGAAACACCGAACACCTTTTTAATTTACGTCTTCGAAAATTTTTTGACACACCAACTCTCAGCATACTTTTTCGAAGTGGCACTAAGTACGTTCAGCACGCGAAGTCCGGCGCACTTCCTGTGGAATGAGAAACTAGGGTAGCGCGGGCGCAGGTAGCTGTCGGTTCGCGGCCGCCTGCGCGCTCTCAGAGCCTCTCGATTCGGCAAAATCACGATAACGACTGCGCGCGAATGTCGTCATGTCGAAATTCGAAACACTTTCACCTAAATATTCCGCCTCCGTTTCGGCAGACGCGGGCGTCGCTCTCGGCGCTCACACACACACACCGCTGACATCGTCAGTACTCCATTACGTACGCCGTAAAAATTGCGTCAGTGTTTTTCGTAGCCGACCTTACGTTTGTAGAGTACGCCGCCGAAATATAGTTATCCCTGTCTTATATTCATTCACCGTTACAAGAGAATTTTTTGTTTCATTTTTTTATCTGGCCGGATAGTCGAGGACACGCGTGTGAGTGTGCGGATTTCGATAGCGCGGTCGATGAACCGCCGAAAGGGATTTCGTTAAAAAGTTAGCAGCGATGTTTCAGTGTTAGGATGCGTTGCAGTAATGGTTATGGGTGTAGCGCAGTGAGGCGTGTGTGGTCCGATGGAGGGGAACTAGTCGTCATCATCGCATAAGTAGGTCAACCGTATGCGTACGAGCAATTTTCATGAGCTCATGATAGACAGTAATGCTAAGCCTACGCCATTTTGAATTTTTTTTTGTAATTACGAACAACGGAAGATATACTTAATAATATGTGGTTGGAATTCAGTAAAATGACTCCAACAATCCACGGGGTAAAGATAAATATCGGAGCATGGTTATTTTTTGTAAAGAATATTGTCTGTTTGCAAAATACAGTATATGGATCAGTTAAATGTTTAGGTGTTTTTGTGTAAAAGGTTAGCGCGGGCCGATGGCACACTTCGGTGTTGGATTACATTAAAACGGAGTTCATTCGCATCGGCCGATATTCATGTTTATCTAGATTACTGATTCATTACATTAACAATGTGCAAACGTATCGAACAGGTGTGTAATTCATATTAGAATATTTATCTTTTTTCTCAGTTCCGAAGTTTCATGAACTTATATATATTGTAACAAGAAAAATAATACGATTTCACTGAAATAATATTCTAAGTTATCTTAGGTGTATAGAAAACTTAAACTTAATATATTTTAAGAATAGTTTAACAAAAAAATATTAATATCTAACTTTAACAGGTACAGGCGTGCTTTAAATATCAATGACATGTTTGGAGTGGCCATCAGCGGTGCGTCGCGATGCGCTCGGGCAGGTAGTCCGAAGTAAATTTAGCCAGAAACAGCGACGAAACTAGGTTAACTATTCTCCTGTAGAAAAACACGGCCACTCGAAATTCTGACGCAATTGTGCCTGGCCTATCTAAAGAATGGGTGAAAGCGCGCTAGCTCCATTCGACTCACGCGAAAACAAGAAACGTATTATATTATCTCTGTATTTATAATAAATATTCTATGATGCGTGTTGTTTTAATTATGCATGTTGATATATTAACGAATGCACTATGATCTCTCTAGTAACAGCTGCAAGAGACTTTGTAAATTATTTTTATATGAACGTCAAACTAAGATCTACACCATGGAGTGTGATGAGATTATTGAATTACTATTGTTGTGAATAGGAATAGGAATCTGCTTTTAATATGC
>DWQT01000595.1:0-21252 GCA_018244895.1 Myscelus amystis hages | reverse complement strand
ATAGTTTATACTAATGCTAGCTGACCCGGCAAACGTTGCTTTGCTATATAAATTATAATTAACACCCCCGTTGCCCCCCTTACGGGTGGAATTTCGTAAAATCCGTTCTTAGCTGACCTCTACTCGCCGAAAGGAATATTCCTATTAAATTTCAAGTCTCTATATAGATATAGATTGATAGATAGATAAGATATAGAGATGTAGAGGTATAGATTATAAATGCCAGATTGTATAAGTCTTTGTTTTACGTCAAAAAAGGGCAATGGCTGCATGTGATTTTTAGTATGGAGATAGTTCAAAAGCTGCAGAGTGACGTAGGCAATTTTTTTCGCGGGAAAATGTCTAATTTTTACGATAGAACATGTTTATTAAATAGGCGTTATAGATGGCGCTACGGGCACAATAATGGTAGTATGTGTGTACAAAATGAGGTCAACAAAAATGAACAATTCTTGTGACCAGACGAGCAAAGCCGCGGGTAACAGCTAGTAGATTATGTAAATAATGCATATTTATTATTGATGTCACACCATAACTTTTTGTTTGTCCTCGAATTAAAACAATGCTAATGCAAAAACGCTTTTGCGGATTAGAAAATCATTTTTCAAACCGACTTTGAACTTTTGAACATATTTAACGATACGTACTTATAGCAACGATAGCAACTAGAACCGGAATGTCTGCCGTGCGACAAAAGAAAATACTAGTGAAAATATCCATGAAGCGGTCACCCATCCAAGTGCTGACCGCGCACATCATCGCTAACTTTGAACATCATCGTTTAACTTTACGCATCTATTGCAATTTTATAAAGACTATAATAATTATATAGATTTTTTTAGTACACACAGACACAACAAAGAAATGTGCTAATTACACAAACGTCGAACCCACGACCTCCGGATTAGCAGTCAGGGTCTCTAGCTGGGGAAATATAAAAAAAGCCTCTATAAAAGATAGTATCTCGATAAACATATGTAGGTGACTATAAAACATGTGTTTGGGTCAACGACAAACGTGGCTCGATCGAAAACTGCAGATAATCGGACACTGCTGTGGAAAAGTACGATATTTTGTTAACTATTTTCCATTTAAACTTTCAACTGTACGCTGAAGTTCTTTAGTGAGTGGCAGTAATTCAATTTTTCTTATTTTCGTTCTAATATAAATTTCGATATAGGAATGGTTTAGACAATTTTTGGCAAGATTTTGGCTACTTTATAAGGTATCTATTTAACTACTTAATGGACGTCAAAATCTCGTAAATTAACGATTTTGTCAGGTTTACGCACTATCGATTCTCGCGGGAGTATTTAGAGATGCTTTTCAAACACAGAGACAAGGCGTTTATTTATACAAATATCTATATAAGATTTAAACGTTAAAGAATTAAAAACCATACAGAATTGTTTCCAGCCCATTCATTACGCCATTTGCATATGTGTATATATTACACAAACAAAATGTTTGCATGACCAGTAGCAACTTACTTAATATTAAGTAAGAAGGAAATCTGGGCATCTAAGATTTATGTCTTTAAACGCTTGTAATAACAGAGGACTGCGTTTTGTTACAAAACTAGCAACATTATCGTTCGTTAGCAGCGATCCACGCTCAGATTCGCTTTTCTTTTTCTTAACGGGCATTCTTTATGTCAGTTGGTGCAAGGCAGCGTGAGTGAACAGCCGGAGACGCGGCAAATTAAAAAAAAAAGTTAAAGTCAACTTTCCCGCCATTATGGTCCAAGGTCGCGACGTACAGCCAAGCGTGCTTTAATTTAAAAAATGTTCACGATTTATTGTGTCACAGATAAAAAATGTCCTTTCGTACGTCAGAATGAAAACATAATAGTGGTTGTTTTTTTTGGAAAATGTTTTTAAGCATATTGTGTTTTATATTTCTGCTACTGAACGATAGTTTTTCGACAACGGAAGGAGCCAGCGGATTGTTATCAGTATGTATGTTAATTGCTTTTATCTTAAACACTAATCATATTAGTTCCTACAGCCTAGTGGTTAGAAATTCAGTTTACATCTCTGGGGCTTAGGTTCAAATCTTGACGGTCGCTTTGATTTGTTGCATCCGTTTTATATACAGATTTTTTATTACGACTAGAAACAGAACAAGCAAATGTGCTGCACACACAAGAACATTTGTCCTGAGTAGGAATCGAATCCACGACTCCAGTTTTGCGGTCATAGTCCTTAACCACTACACTGCCAGGCCAATCAATAATTAATGTGATTTTTATGACAATCACATCATATAGAAATGCGCTCATTATATACATGTCAACGTCTTTCAATACCTGATAAGATCAAGAGATATTGTCCAAGAATTTTCGAGATTTCCACGAAAGGATGTAACAGATGTGTAACTACATACTTCAGATAATACCGCCAGATATTATTATACTATGGTAAAAATGACTTAAGTAGTCATACGCGGGGAAATTACCGGGCTGTGTGCGATGGTGCCGTTCGCTCAAATTATAACTTAGAAACATTGTAGTTATGTATTACTAAACTTATATTGAGCGCTCGCGTCCGTGAGGAGGCCAAATTACTTATGACGGACGAACTTAGAAATGGTTGGGCGTAACAGGCTTACTTATGTATGTAAATATTTACCAAACCAAAGTTACGAGGGTTCAAAAATACGACGAAACATTTCGAGAAAAGGTAGGTAGGGCCCTTGCGCTTCGCTTGGCTCGTCTTGGCGGGGCACTGCCGTGCCCCCAGATTTCCACCTTTCGGCCGAAAAGTGGCAACTTTCGGCCCACTGCGCAAAATGACGTTGCCGCTTGCCGGCATCGTCGAGCAGAAAGATAATATACACACCTCGGCCAGTAAAAAAGAAAGCCTAAGACCATATGTTAGTCGACAGTTACATGCGATCTGAAACATTTTTTTATTTTAATGCCCTAGGTGTGTAATGTACTATTATTAAAAAGAGTGCTGGGAGATTTTTTTCGCCGGCTTTTTTCTCCCGGTCCACTACAGCGACGGGCGGGTAAAGCCCGAAGTACGATGACGCTAACATGACCTTCACTGAGTGTATGTTTGCACCTTATTACAAATGAAACAATTTGAATTTGATATTTTTAACATATCCGAACACATGACAAAAAAATATGCTTGCCACAAAAATGTCTGGACGAAAATCGAACGCACAATCTTTGGATCAGCGGTTTTCTAACTACTACACCGCGACGCAGTTGATAATGTAATTTAAAATGTTACCTAATACCTCAATGCCTTATTAATGCGACTTCCTTGCGGTTTAAAAAACAAAATGAACTTTCTTTTATTTTAATACTCACAATACTCTCGGAGTACTGCAAAACACACTTTTGAATCATTCATTCAATCCTTAGTTTCAGAAATTAAACGGACGGACGGAGTTAAAAGTAACAATTACAACAACAACGTAACCTTAAAGTGGTGCTTGAATCATTAATTTTGATAATAAAATCACGAAATCACTTAGCTCATTTAATACTTCACAGTTTATCATATACATATATGGGAATTATTTTTTCGCTGGCTTTTTTCTCCCGGTCTACCATAGCCTGAAGGGCGCACAAAGCCGAAGTACGATGACGCTAACATGACTGTCATGAAATGTATATAACTTATAATGAATAAAACAATTTGAATTTTAATATATAAACTCTCAGGTCCAGGGTCAACGAAGCCAGCATCGATACCCAGGAGCCAGCTCAAGTATCTATACTTCGTGGTGCAGGGCAAGGGCCGATCACGACAGAGATACACGTACTGGAACGCTAAGAACATCGCTACTGACCCTCGGATAGATTTCAAGAGGTATGAGGGGTCTGAATCAATCAATGTCTAGGATCAATCAATCCATTATTGGCATTAATCAATCCATTATTAGGATCGATCAATCAATCCGATAGAATTTTATAATCATTTCTGTAGGATACCCTGCCATATTATATTATTGAGATCAAGGATCAATCAATTACTGGTATTAATCAATCAATTAAGATCAATCGATCCAGTAGGATTTTATATGACAATCACTGTAACAGGATACCCGTCATATTTCGTATTCATGTATTGTTGAGAAATATTCGCTTAATTTAAAATGGAAATGATTTTAACCTAACGACACTAACAAAACGGCACAGAAAAAATGGGCATATAAAAAAATCACTAACAATAAAAATAAAACCAGAAATGATGAATAAACTCAGATGAAAGAAACCCATAACTATATATTTTAATTATAATTATAATTTAATGAATAACGCCTGTTATAATTGACCGATTTCAAAAAGGAGGAGGTACTCAATTCGTCTGTATTTTTTTTTAATGTTTGTTATTTATGAAAGCATTTTGTGATTGTACTCATTAAAATTTTATCTATTTCTTTTGCTTTTTTTGTCTCTCAGCATTTATATCTCTTTCAGGAAAACCCTATTGATTGCCATTGGATATTTGGACAGCACTAGCTTCCCGATCTCCTCAATATTCGCCAATGAATACGAAGACAAGAACTACAACATTATCCTCGTGGACAACCAGCGATTCGCCACGGTCCACTATTACTTGTTAGTACATTATATCCCTACATCTAAGAAGGTGGTAGAACCCTCTGTGATTCGACTCGGGCGGCACGACCACCACACCTATTTCTGCCTTATAACAGCAGTGTTAAGCGCTGCTGTGCTCTGGTTTAAAGGGTGTGGTAAAGGAGACATACTTTTTTGAGGCATTCCAGCTCAGACCTCAGGGGTAGCTGCATTTGTGGTCAACCTGGGATAGGAATCTAATCTTATCTGGGGTCGATCACAAATGTCCATGGACGGCAGTAGCCACTTACCATCAGGTGGACTGCATGCTCGCCTTCAACTTCTATATTTAAAAAAAACATCTGATAGAGTTAATAGATTACAAGTTTGGTCTAAAGCTACCAGCTGACGTATATAAATTCCAATTGTAGGATAGATGCATACGAGGAGTCACAGTCTAGTCGGTATAAGTTAGGGAATTAAGGGCCCCCTGACACAATATATGCTCTTCAATATATATTATATTTGTTAATTAATACTCCAATGTTCCAGAGCCTCACGATTGATGCGACCAGTTGGGAAACATGTGGCAGAAGTCCTCGCAGAGCTGGCCAGAGCTGGCCTGGATCCGTCCAAACTGGAGCTCTTCGGGTTCAGCTTGGGAGGGCAAACGGTTAGCTACATCGCGTCCAACTTCCAGAAGATGACTCGGAAGAACATATCCAGGATAACAGCGTTGGAACCGGCCGGGCCCTGCTTCAGGACACTCGGACCAGGGGACAGGCTGGACGCATCGAATGCGGATTTCGTCCAAGTCGTCCATACGAACATCGACGGCTTCGGGATGGCTGCTAAAATGGGTCACGTGGACTTCTACGTCAATGGCGGCGAGTACCAGCCGTCGGATTTAAACATCTTCCCGTGCACCACCACTTGCAGTCACTTCCGCGTGCTGTCCTTGTGGCTGGCTGCGGTTAGGAACCCGGATAAGTTCATTGCTATCAAGTGTGACTCGATTCAGCAAGCGCGGGACGCTCGCTGCTACGATAACACGCCGCTGGAAACCAACGTAATGGGTCTGACCGTGGACACGCGCAGGCACGGCGTATTCTACTTGGCCACCAGCAAATGGTATCCCTTTTATCTGGGAAGAAATGGCGTAAAGGCGGAATATGCGGCTTGGAGGACGATCAGTGATATTAACGACAGGTATGATTTAGAAGTGCACACTTGAAATCGAAATTCGGGATTACAGTGAGTGATTGTGTGCCTAAGGTTTTTATTATAAATTCAGTATTATAGTTAAATAAATCGTGGGTGGTATTTGAATGTGAATAATAAAAAAATTATTTAAAAAGTAACAAAAGGCTTAATAAATATAAAAATAAACTAAATACTAATAAATAAAAAAAAAATATTTGCAAAATAAATATATAAAAAAGACCCCAATGTCTCGAGCTAGAGCCGTAAATATGTAATTGTTAAAATGATAACTGTATTTACGGGGCTAAAATTAAAAATGTAAACATAATATCAAATACTTTGTAATCATTCAAATTGATATCGATGACGGTTGGTGTTGTTTTTTATATATAATTATTAATTATAATTAAAACAGTTCAAATGAAGGTGATCTCGTAAAGGTTGTGAAATATAATAATAATTTTATACACTCCTGGTATATTTATTCGAAGGTCACTTATAACTATGGTAATACTATATATTATTTAATTGACATTTTATTTAATTGTAAAACTCTTAAGGGTAGATAAGGTCGGTGACCTAAAGAAATAAATAGTATAATTATGGATGAGTTTTATTTAATTTAATACCTGTCACACTCCATTGATTATTAAGTCGGCTGTTGTATGGGAATTATCGCTTCGAACCACGACAAACATTAGTGCAGTAAGCATTGAATTTATTTATTTAAATGATAGACAACAGAGATTACATTTTAAATGTTTCTAGAGATATTTACAAGCGTATCGCTGAAGGTAAATTTAATTTGGAAAACAACTAGACTACTTTAATTTCAATATATCCTATATCCATTTAGAATAACTAACGACTGGTAACGCAAAAAATAGCGGATAATAAGTACGAGTAGGTACCCTATATCCAAGGCTTCTAACTATTCACTTGCCAAATTTCAACAGAATCGACCAAACTATTCCAGCGGTGAATGAATAACAGTCGAACAGACAGAATTAGTTTGCATTTATAGTATTGAGTGTAAATAAATGAAAATGCTATCGTATTGTTAATTAAAATCAGTTAATTATATCACTAACTAATCTATTACTACTATCAGTATATTTTTAATATTCAATTATAAAGAGTTAATGATAGTATTAATTAATTGATGTTCGTTTGTTAATCAAATGAACTGTACATTAAGTTTAGGGGCCGTACACAAGAAAACAGGTGACAATAGACTAGTACTAGCTTTACTTTTTTAAATTCGCTTTTTAAGGAAGAAATGATTTGGTAGAGAGAACGTATGATAGCAGAATTACGAAACAGATTCGTTCTCAGATCAAATCGCAACAATTCCTGTAAAACCATACATGTAGATGTTACAGAATCTTGTCAAAACCATAGCCAATAGGAATCTCTAGTCTCTACCAAACGTAAGAAAATTATGACTAAAAGGCGTATAATCCGTATCGTAAATAATGGTGAATAATGTGAACACAGCTTTATAGATAAAGGGTATATTTAAACATGGTATTCACCTGGGTTGGGAAGTATTTTCCGGGTATTGTTGACTAGAAGGGGCCTAAAATGTGGTGTCTGTTGGTATTGTTTATCCTAAGCTCCTGTTCTTGCTACGTGATAGGTAAGTAAATCAGTATCATCATGACCTCAGGTTTTTCCAGCGCCCCATGACACAGGGGTATTTAAGTGAGGCGTGGAAAAAGCTTAAAACCGGCCACATATTGAACATTTGACTGGCCTCGTGGTCGAGTGATTAGAGACCCTAGCTGCAAAACCAGAGGTAGTGGGTTCGAATCCCACCCAGAACAAACAATTGTGCATTTTTTTGTTCTATGCCTGGGTTTAATAAAAATATGTATTTAAGTATTTTATCATATGTGTATGTTTATCAGCTGTCCTGTTACCATAACACACATTTAGTTGCCACATCGCAATCAGACTGTGTGTGGAATTGTCCTAGTTATTACTGTGATCATTGGCCTAAAGAACTCTAAACAAGGTTTCTCCAAATAGTATTGGGCTTGACTTTGGAATCATGAGTTTCTTCCACGAGTACGTGACTAGAAGATCAATACTTAATAGTATAAAGCTGATGAGTTTGTTTGATTGTTTGAAATCTCAGGAAATATTGGACCGATTTGAAAAATTCTTTCAGTGTTACATAGCTCATTTCTCGAGGAAGGCTATAGGCTACATAACATCACGCTAAGATGAATAGGAGAGGAGCAGCAATAAAAAGTATTGCGACAACGGCAAAATCATTTATTTGTATGGCAAAGCAACGTTTGCGGGGACAGCTAGTTATCGATATGACTTATCTGTAATGTTCTGTTTTTCAGACAGCGACGACCCAGCCGGCGGCGTGATATGGCCCACGGAGTACCACCTGAAAGGAGAGGAAACGGACCTAGTCGTTGGTATCGTCCAGCCCTTCGAAATATGGTAGGCTGTTGGACAAGAAAACAGTGTTCAGTAGAGCTTCATACTCTCTCTCTCCTCAAAATAAGACGCTTGTGATTTTAATGCAAATTTCGTTTTTAATTTTTTTTTTAAGTGTTCGGTACACAGTTTACAAAGTGAGTAGGTTTCCGTTTAGGATCCTTTCAACGGCTACTTTCGAGCTGTCAATTGTTCCGCGAAGCTGCCACTAGATGGCGTTGAATTCTATTTTAGACACATAGATTATAATCAAATTATTTCGTTCCTTTTTATGCGTTATGATCCAAAGACCATCCAAACACCAAACACCAATTCTCAAAAGAATTACTGATCTAATTATGTTCTGTTTGGTATACAGGTACAGCGCGGAATCGAACAAATCCAGAATAGACTACTACGGTGGTCTGGACAAGATATTCTACTACGGGGAATCTGAGCAGGATGTCGCCCGCATATACAAGGTGAGACAGGTTTTTTTTATGTTATTCAGCCCAGGAAACAGGCGGACGGGCACCTGGTGGTAAGTGGTCACCGTCGCCTAGACACCTGCAACATCCGAGGATTCGCCAGTGCGTTGCCGGCTTTGCAATGTAACGAAGCGTAGGTTTGCAAGAAAAGTTGGTTCACGTGGAATTTAAGATTTACCATCCTGGTAAACGAAAAAAAATAGGCTTATAATAGTTTTTGAAAATTAAACGAATTAACGCTTTTTAAGATTTTTATAAAATCTGATTTCTGCACAAGCAAGCCACTGGCGGATTAAGGTGTAATAATAAAAATGAACATAACAGAAGGTGATTTCGCATTAATTAACAAATTTCATCTCGTCAGGTATTTCCGATGACGACGAAAAACTTAACAAACACCGTCTATTGTTTATCGGACACTGACGTGGAAGAAATAAAGGATTTTCTTCCGGATGTAGACGATATGAGTTATGACGGTAAGATATTATCTAAGATAGCTAGTTTGTCATTAAAAACAAATACAAACCCAAAGACAAACACAACGACAAAGATAAAGATAACGACAAACACAACGACAGAGATAAAGACAAAAGACGTTTATTTGCACAAGTATGTATACATAAAAAGATATTACAGAACTATTAATGCAATCCATATGTTGCCTTTTACGGCGTACCAACATTAACCATTATTATGTTCACAGGGGAGATTGTGTACGACCGGAATGTTCAAGTTTGGGTATCGAGCAAAATTGACGATGACGGCGATACTGTGGAGACTACGCTGTACGTGTACAGAGATGACAGCGGTGTGGACGTGCCTGTCCGGTCAGTTTGACTGTCGTTTACTTCTACTGCGATTCGAGTTCCAATGGTTCTACAGCTGGACGCAGGCCTGCGCAGCGGGAAGCTATAGCTCGTCTAGCGCCCGTGTGCTATGAAACCCTGGCGCCCTCTACACCTAACCCCGTGGCTATAACTATTAAAATGTTCGAAAAAGAAGCCGCCCATAAGGCGGTTGCGTTTAATAACCCGCGCCACCGCGGTGGCTGGCCGCTTCTGTCATATCATTGTTGTACCATGATGGTCCAAGACGATGCTCTTAGCTGTCTCAAAGGGCACCGCAGAGCCCCCTGAGACGGTGGCGCCCGTGTGCATTGCACACCCTGCACTATAGGTTAAGCCGCCCCTGGGCCTGCACTCGTAGTGAGAATGGTCAAGCCTGTAATCTTCCCCAGCCTAGCGCAGACTGGCAGACTTTACACGTCTTAGGATTAAGCCCATAAACTACACCAGCCATGCAGATTGGGAATTCTCCGATGGCAGCTATTAACATCGTCGCGATATTAGTCTTAACTGTTACCAAATCTCGGTGTGTTGTGTCCAGATATTAGTAAAAGGAGATAATGAAAAACTTTTTATTCACATAAATTAAAGTAGGCAGACCAATAACAAATAAACGTTCAAACACTGCGATTTCAATTTGAACGGTAAACATAAAAATAAACGGAAGAGAGAAAAACAGAAGCAAACAAAAAACAACGATAACAGTAAAAGAAACAAACAAAAGAAAGAGATGTAACATGCAAAAAAAACCTTATCTCATCTATCTTTGCTTCCAGGTTAGAAAAGAAAATATACAAAATGTGGACTGAAGCTCTGGACACCCACATCATCACGACTTATTCTGACTTCAAACTACCGAATAGTAGTTACTTCAACGTGACTAATAGTAAGTATAGATCAAATTCAATTCTAATTGTTTTATTCACTATGCGGTACATACATACACTTAATGAAAGTCATGTTTTAGTCATACTTGGGCTTTGTGCGCCCGTCGCTATAGTAGACCAGTAGAAAGAGACCGGCGAAAAAAAACTCCCAGCGCACTTTTAAATAATAATTTAAACTGTCATTAAAATAGATACAATTGAAAGGGTTGCCGATATTAAAATCAACGTTACTTTCAAATCGTCTACAATTTTATTGCTCTAAAGATACCTCAAATAACAATCGGATAGTATCCCCTAGCAGAATTGGTTAGAGTCTTTGAATATTGCATCGTCCGTGAATTCGACTTCCATCCAGGACAAACATTTGTGTTTCGGGCAGTCTTCATCGCTATGTATACATACTAGCTGACCCGGCAGACGTTGCTTTGCCATATAAATAATAATTAACACTCCCGCAACTCCCCTTACGGGTGAAATTTGGTAAAATCCTTTCTTAGCTGACCTCTACTCGGCGAAAGGAACATTCCTACAAAATTTCAAGTGTCTAGGTCTTCTGGTTCCAGAGATGTCGTGATGAGTCAATATATCGCTGTAAATCTCCTATATACATATATAGATAATTAATTATTTTCAGTCGACGAGTGCGAAGACGCTAATATAGGCAATGATCTTAAGAAAGCCCTCAATTTCTATCATCCCGATGTTCCCGCCGACCTGAATCGAGCCTTTGACATGTACGTAATTTCAATTAATATAAAAAAGGTCATTATAAAAACATGTATTAATAATTTAATTTGTGTTTCAGATACAAATATCATCATAAAAAGGAGTATATGGAAAAAGAACACGAGAAAAGGAAGGCGATATTCCAAAGGAATTGGAAGTAAGAGAAAAACACTCGCTAATTCGTTAATAATAAATATTTTTTTTAAATACGTAACTAAAAAATAAACAATTGATTTAAATTAAGAAAAGTGTAAATAAGAAAACAATGTTGCAATGGAAATGGAATGTATTGTAATACAATAAGTATTGAAATGGAAAAAAGCGTGGTGGGTTACATGGTGTCAATAGATCATTTAAAAGCACCCCAAAGTCCAAGCCAGTTACTGGTAATTATGGAATATTTGAACGTTAAACATTCCCATAGTCAACCCTCACTGGCTTGTTGGTGGCATAAACTGGTCACTTTCCAAACTCCGCTAAATCGTGTATCTCCTAGAGTCCTACAGTGGTTGTATAATCTTGATCGTAGCCGAGTCATAGAGCACAATCGGAAGAATTTGAGCTTCAAAATGGCAATAAACCAGTTCTCGGATCGCACCCCTGAGGAGCTGGCCTACCTCACCGGAACCTTGCCCAGCGCTGACGGGGTCGGCTCCGTTGAGTTCCCTCACACGGCAGAAGAACTAAGGACCATCGTGGAAGATCTGCCGGAGAACTTTAACCTGAAATTGGAAGGCGTCATCAGCTATGTAAAACGTGAGTTATGGACTTGCTCAATGATATTCGGCTAGCTTGTTTAATGCAGCATTTCTTAAAATAAACGACTACGCCTCTTGTTAGACGCTGGAGTCTGTCAGGAGGTAAAGGAATGAAGTGTATTAGAATAATTCAATTATATTTTACAAGTTGACCCGGTGCACTTCATCTCGCCTTACGACAAAATAAATTCTCGTTATTCCCGTGCAAATCCCCATCTTTCGGGAACTCCGGGATAAAAACTAGCCCATGTGTTATTCTGGGTCTTCAGCTACCTTATCGGCCAATCTTAATCGGTTCAGTAGTATTTGCGTGAAAGAGTAACAAAGATCCATACTCACAAACTATCGCTCTTATATTATTAGTAACAAGTAAGATGTAATAACATCTTTTAATGAGTGAAACAGCATTGAAATAATAAGTTTCATCTGTCGTTAAAACATTTGCATGCCTGTCATTACAGAATCGTTTGACAAAATGTATAGCATGTGTTCTCTTCGTTTGGTAGTCTCCATGTAATTTCCCATCGATGAGAGGTTTTTCCTTGCTTGTCTTCCTTCCGGAAACGCCTGCTGTTCCAGACCAGGGCCAATGCGGTTCCTGCTGGGCGTTTGCGTCCACCGCGGCAGTGGAGGGCGCGCTCGCGAGGACCAACGGTGACAGGAACATTGACCTCAGCGAACAGTCCCTTATTGATTGTTCTTGGGGGTGCGTTTTAATAACCGTTCAAAATATCGCTTGCATTTCTTTAATAACCCATAGACGAGACTTTTTAAACCCCATTGATATTTTATCCACCTTAAACCTTTTCTTCGAAAGGTTCTTTACAGCTATTACATCTACTTTATGATTACGATTGTATTTACTATCATTATTTGCTTACAAACTAAATGTAATTTAATTAGTATAACTAAATGTAATTTAATTAGTATAACGATTATTCATTAGCTGTCTACAAAAAAATCCTCTCAAGACACGAGAATTCTAATATTGAAACGGTCAGTTGCAAGTGGCGCCATCTGCTAAACAGAAAATCGTCATATGGCTGTAAATGCCAAATGTTGTTTTGATTTTTAGATACGACAATTACGGATGCATTGGCGGCATGCTAGACAGGGCGTTTAAATATATTCTAAACAACGGTATTCCAACCCAGAGGCAGTACGGCGAATATTTGGGTCAGGTAAATACTTGGGTTTACTGAGTTTTAGGCTGAAATCTAATCTGCAGCCCTAGCCTCAGCTGACAGGTAATTGGCCATTAGCAAAGCAAACTAATTTCCTTGCATTAGCAAGTCTTTGAATTACTAACTGCTATTGGAAAATTTTCTAAGTATGTCAGATACCTGACTGCTAAGCCGAAGGTCGTAGATTCGTTTTCCACCAAAAAGAAACATTTGTTTAATGAGCACATCTCTCTTATCTATGGCTGGGTTTTTTTTATATACGTATTATATCGTTTGTATATACATACATACATAACCATCACGCCAGATCCCTAACGGGGTAGGCAGAAAGCACCGAGTGCGAAATATCCCTGTCCTTACAAACCTGTCGTGCTTTATCCACATCCACCGCTCTCTTCAGGCACACGCCGGTTTCGGAGACTCTTGACTCCGCCATTAGCAAGTGTCCGACCGCGTAATCTGTTTATTATCTGTCCCAATTGTTATTGCTTCTTGCAGAACGGCTACTGTTCTTTAAAAAACATGTCTGAAGTGCAACACATCAGGGGCTTCGGGCGAGTGCCGCCGCTGAGCGTGGATGCTATGAAGTTCGCCCTGCACAAGTACGGCCCCGTCACTGTCGCTATCTACGCGGGCGATGCCTTCATGTCTTATTCTAGTGGAATTTTCTATGATCCCGAATGGTAATTAGCAGACTACCTATTCAGTGTAAACTTAATTATCCGGACCTCAGCTTGGTCATTTTAAATAAGCACCTAGAATCATGTAACGAACTAGTATCACATTCATCTTAAGTCTAAAAATTTGCAAAACTTATTTTGACTCGGCATTTGGACAGAACAATATCTGACCGGTTGGATAATATGTACTTCAACATTATCTTTCTATTCCACAGTAAAAGTCCGCACATAAACCATGCGGTGACCGTTGTGGGCTATGGCACCCGTGACGACACGACCTATTTTATAGTGAAGAATTCCTGGGGAGAAAATTGGGGACAAGATGGCTACGTGCTCATGTCAGCCACAAACGACAACTGCAATATTTTAACCGAAGCTTATTATCCCATAATATAAATAAATACACAATGTTAGCGTAAATAAATCCCACTAGAGCCATCTGAATAAAAGTATTTTATTATTTCCTCAATTAGACATAAAAGGCTTACTGTTTAACTATAATACAAAGTACGATCAGTACATCTTTTATTGATTTATCTTAATAATGGCTTAAAGCCGAGCAGCCAGAGCAACGCCTTAAAAATACAACATGTCGCAATGACGCAAAGCCTGACAATCGCGAAAAAACCTTGACGATTTTTCTTCAATCTTTCAAAATGGTGCTTTATTCTCGCGGGTTTCTTTCTAAATTAAATCAATTACTATTACAATGAATTGAGAATAACAATTGTAAAGTGGACACAGTACTGCATAAGGTTTAATAAATTCTCAGTTAACGTTTTCGTGTGTTAGAAAGTGAGTGAAAAAATTATATTAAATCGTCCGTATTAATTCCGCATTCGATGTTTGATACCTGATTGTTATATTTTGAGATATCTTACGTAAGTATATATATTTTTTGTTGTTAAACATGATGTTAGACGAGCGCGTACTGGTCACGCGCGTCGTGCGACCATGGTGAATGTGAAAAATATGCGAAAATTCCGTGGTATATTATATCAATTTTTTGAGTTATATACAATGTGTAAGTGTGTTTTTCGCACGTAATTGCTGCCAATTCAGTGTGATTGCTATATGTGAGCACGGAAACTGGTTTTTTATAGTTACCGACGCTGACAATCGTCTATAACGCGAAGTATATCCTGCTCGGTGGATATATTAATATTTCGCCTTTAATTACGTTAATAAAAAAGTAATAATATCGCAGCTAAATAGAAAAAAGGATTTCTTGTATAACTTTTAATGTTATCCACATTTAAAAAAAATAGTCTAATCGTGAACAATTAAGATCGTGTGGATTTCAGTTTTGTAAAACACATATTATATTAACATCTGATAGTGACAGTCAGTTTCCAATCCTATATCATAGACCTTGGCATAGACAACTTTCTTTTTATAGTTCGAAGTAAAATAAGATGCAATCGGTGCAATCAATTATGAGCTATTCCCGTTTTTCTCTTCACTCATCTATTACATTTCTTTCTATATCATGTTGTCTTGAAAATAATTTCATAACATCGCTTATTATATCGCATCTGTTCATACAATGTATTTTTGTTCATTAGATTGTGTACAATCGGTGTAGAATATTTCTTTCTATACAGAATATCAATTATATTCTTATATTCTATACAGAGTATCAATAAAGTATAAATGCCAGATAGAATTAATATATGTCACCAAGTACATTAGTGATAGAAATATGACTGTAAGTGAACTTAAGAACAACTTATGGCCTTGTCTATGTTCAATAATAAATTGTTAGATTGGCTTAAAAGAAAAAATTAAAACAAATGCATGCTATACAAGTAATAATAAAGAGAAAAGTAAGGTAATAGGCAATCAAACAGAGCTCCGGTTTTGTTTGGTGACATTGTGGTTTATTTATGGCACTGATTTTCATTCATATTCAGCCGTCGTGTTCAAATCAATTTAACATTAGTATAACTTGCATTAACTAAAAAAAATGTTGTTAAGAAACCTATACTCCGTGTACCGCAATACTTTGTAGAATATAACATCTGTCACTGCATCTTAGGATGTATCTCTACTTCCCATCGCCCAATAATTTGGCAAATGCTAGCCTGTTCTGTAATAATAAAAAAATGGCCTCCGCACAGCCAAGTATGCGGTTAACCCTCCTCAATATATTATCAGACATCTCCAGCAATGGATCAGTAAGAGTTGATGACAATAGACTTAAATGAACTTCAAATATATTTTTAACTAGCGGCGCCCGCAATTTCGTCCACATTTGAATTTTAAAAAAATATTATTACAAGTTTAAAATAAAAGCAACCTAAGTTACTCCTCATCACATGAGCTATCTGTGAGTGAATGTCCTGTCAAAATCGGCTAAGCCGTTCCAGGGCTTAGCCAGAACAAACAGACAGACAGGCAGACAGACAAAACTTGTAAAAAATGTTATTTTGGTATATGTACCGTGTTTACATACATATGCATTTAGTAAAAAGCCTTTATTTTAATATTAGAAACAGACACTCCAATTTTATTTATTAGTATAAATGGCGTTCAAAGGCTAGTGTGTAGGTATGTTAGTTACAGCAATTGTCAGGTTTAAATGTTATAATAATATTCAACATAAAGACAAATTATATTTTACTTCACTTTTCTTCCATTAATTTCCACCTATAGTGCTCATACAATGTTAATCTTATAGGAAAATTTTATCACACTCGTCTAATTGCAGTACAAAGTGCATAAAACCACTGCTATGATTACAATGTAATACATGTGGGTATTAACAGCAGGTATAATTTAATTCAATTGGCAACTTATTGCTTTAATTTTTCCGGATTCTTGTTATTCATGGCCAGATACAGACTACCAATCGGGCCCAGTATGGATTGGCACCACACTACTCAAAAAATATTGTATACTTTGTTACACACTCAAAGGTGTTTTTACTTTGTTATGTTATACTCATATAAAACAAAAAGGTGACTGACGGACTGACTGACTGACCTACTGACCGACTGACCGACCGACCGACCAACCGACCAACCGACACAGAGAACAACACACAGCCATCACCACTGGACCTAGAATCTTGAAATTTTGCAGATAGATTCTTTATATAGCATAAGTGCGCACTAAGGAAAGAATTTTCCAAATTCAACCATTAAAGAGTTAAAATTGTTTTTTTTTTTACCCATCGGTATCGAATTTTGACCTGTTTTATTTTAGATTCAAGCATTCTTGGTCAAATTAAAAATATTAATGCATATATTGTTTTCACAAATTTTATTACCGCACAAGCAAAGATACAGGCAAGATAGTATTTCATATACATTTTATAGCCATAAAATGACATTCCAAAGAAATAAAAGTTACATATCGTCAAGTATCTTAGTGTGATATTTTAATGTTTTTCCCCCCGGTTTATGGAAAGTGACATAGAGGTCATTTATGTGAGCGATACCAAGTGTTAAATTAAAAACCAATGAGCATACTGACAATGTAAATTGTGTAACCGTGGGTGAGCTAGCGATGAGATCATACCTAGCACATCGCCGTGTGAATCATGACCAAGTGAAGCTGGCTAATAGGCGCTCATTTCACACAACCATATATCCATAAAGAGCCAAGGAGTAAAGGTTATTATTGAAATGTTTAGTTCAATAAAGTAATATGTGCCTACCTAACCTGTGCAGAGATGGTATAAACCATATAACATTTTCTGAGGTGTGTGAAGTCTACCGATCAGCACTTAGCGGCATGATACACTGTCCCCTAATTTCCTCTCTCTATGAGAAGAGACCCGGTCCATCGGTGAGCCAAAAAGAAATCATTTTGTTTTATGAAATTATTGTTTTTCAACCGTAGCTCATTAAATCAGTTATTAAATTTTAAAACATGTATTTTTTTTTTTTAATTTCCTCCTGTTTAATTTCCAGCTAGTGAACCAAAATTAGGTTTAATTGAATTATATTAAAAGCATTCTTTAACATTACTTTGGACTTTTCGTATGACATTGACAAGCAGAATGTAAACAATGAACCCACATATGGTAGGGGTAATATTTTCTTTTATGAATTTAATGTATTTCTAATATTTATTTTGTGAAAACACAGGCATTCTAGACTTGCGTCTCCATATAAACTTTAACCGGGCCAAATTTCATAGCTCTGGTTTATCGTATACAGGGGTACAAAGTTTGTCCTTCACATATTGATATAATGAGTTTTTTTTTATATCAATTACGGATGTATTTAGATATTATCCATTGATAAGATTGCACAATAAATATACTCGCATCTGCCCTATATTTGTGTGAAGATTGCTGATACCAAGACAAACACACTTGCACTTACTCGACTATTACTCAATGCCCTCTTCGTGGGATTATGTGTTAGTCGCTACAGTACTGTGCATATGCACACACACACACGTACATACATACATGCAGTTACGCCTATTCCCCATAGCGATAGGCAGCTACATAAGATTACCTACCATTAGATTCGATTTTGACAAACTTACATAATCAAAGATATCATTTCTCTGTGTATATTACACTCTTGATCTGTGCATCTCGCTTTTAACTTTTACCTTGAAATTGTTTTTGGTTTCCGCCTTTGATTTGTTTTAATTTTTCATCACGACACTAGGCGTGGCCCGCGGTGCTACCCGCGTGAATCACTATCACGTACGAATTTCGGCATTAAAAGTAGCCTATTCGTTACCCTATAACCTCGTCTATCTTCCAATAAAAGTCCCATCAAAATCGATTCAGCCGTTCTCGAAATCAGCCCGGACAAACAGACAGACTGACAGACAAAAAATCTAAAGAAGCTGTGATACGATATAATAAAGAGTTAGACTCTTTTTAATAATAATAATAATAATAATAATAATAATAAAGGTAAAAACACCGTTTATTCTAAAGTCACAAACACATAAAAACACATCAATGTTGTTTAGATGTTAACATTCAGTTGTCTAATACGAAACCATTGGACACCTAATCGTACTTTATCTGTCGATAAAATTTATCGTATCAACGTATTGTCTCACGTGGATTCGCTCTTTACGTATCTTGTACCTCGGTCGTACGTTTCGCTTGCCCGGTTTGTGCGACGAGAAAAGTCGTACATGAATTCGTCAAAAAAGCATTCCGTCAACGTAATCGATTGCGATGAATTTTTGTACGTGCGTATAATTAATGTATGCAAATCGTTTTAATATCCTTCGTAACAGTATCCGCAGTACGGAATAAAACATTAGGTATATGTGGTGTCCAGTTTCGCTGTGATGTGCTTAAAATTATTCGATTTATAAATAGATTTTGTTTTGTTTTTTTTTTTTGCTACGATTTCGTTTATGACCAGTCAAAGTGGTGATTGATTCGTTTTTAGTTTTTTTTTTTTTAATGTAGAATTCAACGTGATATTGAAATGATTTTGCGTGTCATCGTGATTTTGATAGTGAAATGAAATCGACTGATAGATAGATGTATTGAGAAATAATGAAATTGAAAAATCCATTCGCTTTAGCTCTAGGTATGTATGTTTTTTATTAGTCTATACAATGTAACCATAGACTGCCAATTTCTTTGTTTTTCATTATCATGGCCAGTGATAGTGTTTTTGTTTGAATTTCAATCTTCCACTCTGGAGGATCCGGGTTCGAATCCTGGCACACGTGTCTGACTGTACAAGGTCAAGGTGCGTGTTGCGACCTATAATTTCAATATAAGGAAAACATCGCGAGGAAACCTGCTTACCTCGAATACGTTGTAAAGTATATTTTGTAAGATGTATGCGGTTTACCCCATAGTAGATTTTTGCAAAAATATTGCTATCGCAGGAGACACTTGTCGGGCAATGGAAAAATTAATGTGTCGAAAAATTATATTATTGACTAACTGTGCCTGCGACTTAGTCCGCGTTTAATTTACCAAAAAGTTATATATTTCTAAAATAAAAGTAGCCTAAGTTACCTACTCTTTGTTACATGACCTATCTGCCAGTGAAAGTCTTGTCAAAATTGGTCCGGCCGTTCTAGAGTTTAGCCGGTACAAACAGACAGATAGACAGACAGACAAAAATTGTAAATAATGTTATTTTGGAATATGTACCGTGTTTACAAAAGCGGTTTGTAAAAAGCGTTTATTTTAATATTACAAACAGACACTCCAATTTTATTTGTTAGTATAGATTGTGGTTTGATGAAAACAACATGAGAAATAATACGTTGCAAGCACACCTTGCGCAACGTTACACAACGCTGGCCGCCAACGATTGCATATTCTGCATTTGCATCCTATGCGGTTAAACCAATTACTACTACTACCGAGTCATCGCACGCGACGCCACTAGCGGCGCACGTGGGGTCTGCGGGCCTCGAGGTCGTCCTCCTTACCCCGGCAGGTCTCACGGGGGCGCGGCCCCGCGGTGTTGAACACCGCCCGCTATGCGGGGTGCTGTGGGCCTTTCGCGCCGTCCCGGAGCGCTCGCCGGCTAGCTGTCTTCCCTCTCCCTCTCTCGGGAGCGGGATTGAACCAATTACGGGGCCGCTTCGTACCAACGGCCCTGTGGCGTTACAATACTGATAGACCCGGCCGTCGTGGGTTCGATTTTTACTGTGTGTCTCCATGTGTACTACACTATACGTACACTATACGTCAACATTCTTATGCATAATGACTGGCCTCGTGGTCGAGTCGTTAGAGACACTGTCCGCAAAACCGGAGATCACGGGTTCGATTCCCACACGGGACACATTTGTGTGTGCAGCGTATTTGTTTGTTTCTTCGGTGTCTGTGCGTAATATAAATAGCTATATAAGTATTACATACTATGTATATATGCATGTTTATCAGCTGTCCGGTCACCATAGCACATAGGCATTGAATTGTCTAATTTGGAATTTGTTAACCGTGTGTGGAATTGTCCTAAGATATTGTTTTGTAATACATATCTGTTAACGTAATACATCAAATGCTGGCGGTTGGGGAAGTCAAGAGATTGCTAACGAATATTAGCCTATTTGATTTAAATATATATATATATAGAGCGGCAGAAAGCACCTACTCGATAGAGGGTGTGTCAATGTTATTTAACGGGTATGATATCGACCAGCCAAGGGCACGTCCAAGGTCACGCGCGTTGGACCACACCCGGTATAAGGCTCCGATATCTTAATATACTGCCGAACTATTTTGTCGCAACAAAGACTTGAAGAATAATCGACCATGTGTCGTAGTATATTATTCAATACTATCTATGTATATACTATATCCTTAGGGATAGCTTTAATGCTTAAATTTAAATTCTAGTTTGTTTGAGTGTGCAGTGATAGTCGAGTGGTTGGAAATTTGGCCTCCTAATCCGGTCCAGGGTTCAATCCCGGCGCGCACCTCTGACTCGTTACGTGCGTTCTATGATTTAAAATTTAAATGTCACTCGCTGTAATGGTACGTTCAGACTACGACAGAAATTGTGACATAAGTGTCAGACATTAATGTCTGTACTTTTTACACT
>DWQT01000594.1:0-21260 GCA_018244895.1 Myscelus amystis hages | reverse complement strand
GAAAAATTCTTTCAGTGTTAGATAGCTCATTTATCGAGAAAGGCTATAGGCTATATAACATCACGCTAAGATGAATAAGAGAGAAGCAGCAATAAAAAATATTGCGACAACGGCAAAATCATTTATATGGCAAAGCAACGTTTGCGGGGACAGCTCGTTGATTATGTATATTACAACAGAATAAGGTGTGTAATTAACTCACTGGCAACTCTGGTAGTGATGGTAAAAGTGGTTTTGCGATCAACGGTTCGGTGAAATTGATGTTGTATGAAAATATATTACCATCGGCACCACTTGTGTATAACATCCTGTTTTAATAAAGGGGCCAAAGTTAATAATTAAATTTAAATATATAATATACTTTTAATTTATTTACTTCATATACGAGTACATATAAAGAGAAGGTAAACTTTGAAGTACTTACTTTCCATCAGAACTGAATTCAATGCAAGTAATGGCGCCCGTGTAACAATCATGCATGGGAAGGTAATAATTATCGAGGAAGTCCAAGCGCGGAGTAGGCTGTTTCTATAATTAATTAGATACAAAATATTTATTGTTACAAATAAATTGTTATTATCGATGAGTGATTTATTACCCTTATGAACTCCAAGGCAAAGATTGCGATTTGGTTTGATACACACATGAGACAAAACGTAAAGGTAGGGGCATGTTATTGTATATTAGTATAGAAAGATGTTATGGAGTTTCTGACATAAAAGGAGTTTTTTGAATAAAAAAGGAGTTATTTTTTAAAGGATAACTTACCTCCTCCTTAGCCAGGCGTCTTCCTTTCAGTTTCTTTAGCAGTTTCTGCTGCGCTAGCATCCATGTCATGTAATGGTGCTCCTGTGTGTCCTCGTCCTCAGTGGGCATTCGAACTACGCGGATGTAGCCGGTGTTGGTGCCGACGATGAGATAGCGGCCATCACAACTGTTCAAACAGTATTTAATTGTTTTAAAACATACAACGTGTATACACGACAAACATAAAAATTAGTTTATAATCCTAAGATAAGGTGTGTTTGGATTGGAACGAAGTATATCAAAGTTAAAAACTCAAATTGTACACAAGTGTTACTTTTTTTTAAGGAAATGGAAGATATTCAAACAACGTACATAAACTTCAGCGTGGTAATATCATCGCACCAGGCTCCAGGGAAGGGACCATATTTGAAAATCTTGTTCTGACTAGGCTTCACCAGTAAAATAGCGCCAGTGCCTCGCTGGATCACCCAAATGCCTTCCTCGCAATATTCCGCCCAAGTGATTGTTGTACCCAGCATGCTCTCGCTTTCCACTGTAATATTATTCCAAATGGTTAAGCAAACTAAGACATCGTTTGATATATTTTTCAGTATTTAACGAAATGATTAAATACTGAAAATAAAGGTAAATAAATTGAAGTTAAAGAACTAAGAGATAATAAAACTGAACCAGTGTTAAGAGAACGATACATATGTTCTATTCTAATCATGTTTATTGTAAACCGTTGGATTAAGTAGTATCTGCGCTAATATTGCACTTGGTGAGATAGAGCTAAAAGAGTTATAACAACAAAATAAACAGATTGAATGTTTTTACTTAATTGTATCTCTCCAAGCCATTCTTCTTCCTCGTCTTCATCTTTATCTTTTTCAGCTTCTTCCTTAGCCTTTAATGCCTCTTCATCTATACTTGCTAAGTCTTCTTCAGTCGGAAAAGGACGATTGCGCATGCTAAAAACGCTCTCTTATATTAACAATCGGGACGTTTCATGTAAGTATTTTAAATTAATAATCGTTAGACACACTTACAAATGTTTCTTTACGAGCGTTTCTTTGTAAGAAACAAAATTTTGCTTAAATGTCGTGATTTCATTGTAAGCTTTGGAAGGAACATCTGGCAAAACTGCTTCCATAAGGAATCCAACTTGCCCACATAACAGAAGAACACGTTCCTAAAATGACGTCGCATAAGTAACTTTCGAAGTTTTTGTAATTTTCATGAACGACTATGTAAATTATATTTCTGATTGTAATAACAGACCATAAATAAAACAAACTAATACTTATCCTCATTATTTAACATTATACTAAAATTATACTGACTTCTCCTGGTTTCCACGTCATGTATGAAATATTATTTGGAGTCTCAATGAAGCCCAGCCTGTGCAAGGTGAAAGGCTTCCCTGGGATAAGGCGGTACATGAAAATAGTCGTGTCCTCTCCGCAAGTCACTAGTAGCGTACGTTGCTCGTTGATCGATATTTGAGTCAAAGATTTCGAATGTGGCTTTAATAACTACGGAAAGAATAATAATGTTAGTCTCTTGGAAGAGCTCAAGTGGTTGGAAAGTGGCGTAGCACATAATGTTCGTTAAGTTTAGTTTAAGGAAAAATATATTTCTAATTAGCTACAAATACCTATGAAGTTTATTTTTTAAAGTCTCTTCGTGAAAAATATTGCTATTTTTTTTAAAATCTGATAATACCAGTTTTCCAGCATATAGGTATACACACATATATAATCTGTGAATTAAAAAAAATTAAAACATACTAACACTTATTAAGTCCAAGACATCAGCGTTGACGGAGTCTTCGCTGTGTATCGTGAGAGCCGAATGAATGCGGACTTCGACGAGCGTCTCTTGCGATTGAAGTCTTTCGGGGTGGAGTAACAACGTGCGCATGATTCCGTCAGCGAACCCAACCATTATTATACGTGACGTTTCGTCCACCTGCCGTTAAAAAAACATATTTGTCACACATTATACATGACAATGACAATTATGTGTAGCGACACTGTTCTCGTGTGTAATGTAACATGTGCGAGGTCACTCACATCAATCGGTGGATATAGCATACACGTGACAGCAGTTGGAAACTGGTATCTGGCGAGCAGCACGTGTGTATCGGTATTGTAAGCTTGCAAGGCGCCGTCCTCTCCGGCCGTGATAAGTATGGGGTGTGTCCGCAACGCCGCCATGGCAATCACGCTACCCGAGTGACACGTGTACACTTTGTGATGGTTACACTCTATTTTGTCAATCTCCAGTTCCACGGTCCATATTCCACCATTACCGTCCTTAAAAAAATATTTCAGATTTTATAACTTTTTCGGTATGTCGAAATTTAGTCGAAATATACATTATGAGGCTGCAATAAGTTATAGTTAAGCAAATTGTGATTTTAAGGTCTATCTGTCATTTTGTGACGCCAATTGCATTTAAACAATGAATACATGTGTGTACAAACAAACAATGTATGTAAAATAAACTGTAAATAATATAAAACTTCAAATAAATATTTATCGTCCTATATTCAAGGGTGACTGAACCGTATTTTGTATTTTTAACTTACTTGTGCATACCAATACATGTCTTTTTGATGTTTTAAAGTCATTATTTGGCAACCCGGTACCTGTTGAACGAAGATAATATTGACACATTAATGGGTTAAACGACATAGAAACAGTCCTGGTATGGGAACAGTATGACTGCAGTTCTTTTAATCTTAGTTTATTTTAATCATCAGCAATCGAAGTGACTGTCCAGTGCGTCGCCACTCGCAGACTTATTATTTTTCTAAATGTTTTCTTTTATATTGTATCTTGAGACACATTTGTCTTTCAGCGGCCACTTAGTATTACGGGTAGAAAAATGTGAATTGGTCAATTTAGGAGCTTCCAAACTTTATTGCGGAGGAGGTCTACAAATTCTATTATAGGTATACAAACACAAGTCTCAGCGACTGGGTTAAGTTCAACGTATGGATCGTCTTCCGGGGGATCGGCTTGTTCCACGGTGTCCCAGTACCAAGCACGGACACAGCCGTCGCGGGCTATTGTTGTGACCTCGTCACCAGCTGGACTTAGCATGAACTGAATCTAAAATTAAACAAATTCACAATTATTATTAAGTTAAGAGGTTTTCTATAATTGTCTTCTCCGGGATATTCTGATTCGTATTCTAGACAAAGACAAAGACAAAGACAAAAAATATCTATTTGCACAAATATGGGTACATTCGAAGATCTTACAAAGTTATTAGTTCAAACCATATTTTGCCCCTTACGGCGTACAAGTTCTAGTTGCTTGACATTAAAATGTATCCATTTCTTACACATACTCATATATGAAAACCTATTATTATTTGATCTTCGAGTAACGTTTCAGGTTATTAAACTTAATAAACTTGTGGTACGTATGTAAAAGAAGTTCAAATGCTTACAACAGGAGCCTTATGACATGTTTTTCGGCCGCGTTGAGTTACTTCCAACTTGACGAGACCAGCTTCCCACACCAAAACGTTTCCCCATTCGCATCCAGATAGTACCTAAAAATACTGGATATTAGATATTTGTCTATATATTACATTTTGGACACCTGTATCTCCAAAAGCATTATTCTGCGCGTAAATCGTTACGGTATCGCAAACTATTAGTATTCTTGCGGGTTCAGGAGTTTGAACTAGATTTCGATAACACATCTTACATGTTTTGGGTTATTGAGATCGTTTCATGATTAAGCTGCTACAAAAATAAAAGATTTATTGTGATAAACAGAAAATAACGATTTACCTTTTCATCTGGCATGGGATACACGCCAAGTACATCGCAAATTTCTGTCTTTCCAAATCTACCAAGTTCACCTTTCAATTTGAGGCCAGTGAAGGTATCAGCCATTTTCCAAAACTTTATGTGAGCAGCTCCTGGAAACATAATGGGTTATGAAATTATATGATGGCAATTTATTCACATTTTTCATATTTGTCATGTATTTGTCTGACGTAACGATAACCATTGATAATTAATTTATTAAAATAATTGCAAAAAGAAATATGTATAACTAGGTGTGTTTGTTCACCGTAGTTGGCACATCGTCTATTCACTGTTATTCGAAAAAAAAACAGCCTTTGACAGACTCACTAAGAAAAAATGATTAATTGGTCGATACGGACCTAGAACTGTTTTCAACAACAAGATTAAGAATGAAGAGGTTCTGACATTCATGGAGCGCAGCGCGGCAGTGCCTATCGTTGTAATTGTTGTGGAAGCAGTGTACAATCACTTACCCGCCGTGGTGAGTTGACCCGGGCAGTATGGCGAGAACATAACGGCGTTCACGTCAAATGTAAAGGCGCTTGTTCGTAAAAGAATCCTATGCCGTTTCCAATTCCAAATTGTCAAATTATAATCTGGTTCCTTACCGACCGATGCTAGGAGCTCTCCATCGGGGCTGTAACGTATGTAATCCTAAATATTTTATGCTTTGCGTTTACCGATTTATCTCATAAATTAGACATATAACATGCATTTTCAATGTTTGCTTGTTTCTATTTATTTTAATATTACCTACTGCCGTATATTTCAGAACAAAAATGTAACCTGAAGTCAAGAATGGAATAGGCGGTGGTTGTTCCGTCGCGGAGAACGGCGTCAATTTCCATTTGCGGCCAAGTGTAAAGCAATATCAGCGGGTCACGGTAGCCTTCTTTCGCCTCAGCGATGGCTATACGGTAGTTTGGATCCTTTCTGTATGACTACAAATTTTCGAAAATAGTAATGTCATTTATACACATGCTTCTTAAACATGGTAAAAGAGTTTATTGAACTATGTAATGATATTATAAAAATAAGTAAAAAAGAAATAACGTATCGTTAAATTAAACAAAGTTATTGTACTGTAATATTTCCAACAGAGCCACCGGTGGTACTCCTCCGAAACCACATTTGTTTTGTATTTACGTCCATGAAGGTGATGATGCTACCGGCCGACCAGCAAACAACAGCGTCATCGCAAGCACACAAGTTGAAGTACTTGCGACAATTGTAACCGTATGAATATCTTCAAATCGTTCAGGAATATTGTAGCTTGAAAATCGGGCTACCTTTTATTCGACAATATCAAAGTGAAGATGACGGCTAAAATAATTAGTTGTTGTATTGAGGTTCCGACCACACCGACAACTTTCGAATATCCAGTCTCATAAACAAACATTTTAACAAAAAAAAACCGACTTCAAAGTAGAACTAATCTAGACCAAATTTATATGCACTAAAAAGAAAATAAATAATAACGTATTTTTCTACAACTTAATAATGAATTTGCTTTTCTCCTCTTCAATACGTAGGTACACATATTGTTGTCTTTGCAGTCGGTGTCAACCAAGGAAACACTATAATAGGTATACCTAGACACTACCTTTTTGAAGTCGGTCAAAAAAACGGCTTAGGATGAGGTACTTACGTCATACAAAAATAAGGTTAGTAAAATACCGCGTATACTAACGGGAATTAGTTCTCGGTTCATTTGTTATTTATGGTAGGTTGTCCATTAATGTATTTGGGGCCACGGTAAAAAGGATTTTACTTGGAGTTTATTTTGTAAACCGAATGGCTTAACGCGTCCAGCGCAAACATATTATAAAGGTCAGGAAAAAAAGCGACTTTGTTTTATACAATGTAAAGATAATAAAATCATTAACTTGTCTAAAATAATTGTAAAAAAGGATACTCAAATTCGAACAAGTCAAGTGGTATGGTTGAGTCTAACGTGTTGATGGCTCCGGAAATGAAGTCATCTGGATCATATTCGGTAAGGACAGACTCCTCTTCTACCTGTTCTTCTTCGACTTCCTCGGGCGCAGCTTCCTCTACTGCAGCTTCTTCTTCTCCTTCTCCTTCTCCTTCCCCTATGAATACAAAAATCTCATTTTTATTATCATTACATACTTTTATTATTAAAAATGGAACACACCTCTTAGCGAGTATAAAATGATAATGAGGTAAGTATACATCATGACATTATTAGCTTACATTCATTTTAGTAAAGCTTTCATATCGTAAACGTTGCACTGTGGCATGATTATGAATGGGCGTACAAATACATAGGTAGTAATTTGCTAATATGTACCTTTCTTATGCGTCTCTTCGTCCGACATATTATAAGTAAATTATTATAAATTTGCAATGAAACACTGCGGTAGACAAGTCGAATAATTATTCCAGCCAAGACAAAGTTAGAATATTTTATCCTTTCTAACAAACTTAGGGTTGCTTAGTTACGACTTACGACAGTAATAATTTTATGTTTTCAGTGAGACATGTATTCAGATGCTGCCAAATATTGCTTTAAAAATTTACTATTTTACTACATTAAATTAGTTTCCGTAGAATTGACGTAATTGTTGAAAAGTTATTATAAAGTAATAAATAATCTTAGGCTAGCCCATCGCGGATTCAAAGTATTCTAACATCGGGATCGATTTTGGGATTATTATATTACATTAATTTATTAAATTCGTTTTCAAATTTGCATTTATCGATGTGGTATCGCATACCAATTTTTACAGTAACAGATTTTTAAAGAATTTGTCCAAAATAAACTTCTAAATCATATATTTGAGGATATTTTCTTGTCACGTGGGTTGCCTGTATCTGGCTGGCATGTTGCCATACGCACGCGCCCTGTAGTTTTAAAGATTCTTTTGCCATGAGTGCCATGCGTGTTACACATACATAAGTGGGTTGCAAAGAGATCATAGGAAGGGAATTTATTAAACAAAGAAAATAAACAATAAATATGACAGGTTTATGATAATTTAAGTTGAAACAATATTAAATAATCAAGAACATAAGCAGACGTGACAAGGAATATTCATATACATAAATGTAAGTAAGTCCAAGGATACTCCAGACTAGACAATGATTATAGATACAAAATAATACTACGTAATATTAATGTGTTTAGAATGGAGTGAAAATAGTTCAAACAAGTCTATTGATTTAAACACTGCTTCTGTTCTGCGCTATGATTATTCTTTTTCCATTTCATACGCATTTATTTAGCTTTGTAAAAGTCGACCATAGAGTATTTGATTGATACATTACCTTGCCTGGATGACAATTATCACGGTCAAATTGTTTATCTATATAACAGTCTAACGTCATTATGTCACTCAATGTTTTCAAGTGTAAGTAGTGAAGTAGAAAACTGCCTGCCAAATATTACGATTTAATGAACTTTAGACTTTAGTTATAATCGAAGAAAATTTATGATAATAAAATAAAATGTCACAAAGTCAAAGAAAGGCTGTGTTAAACTTGTACAAAACGGTACGGTTAAATATGCGTCGTATATTTGTAGATATTGTTATGGTTGCGGTTAAAAAGTTTTTATTATTCCCCATATTTTTCAGCTTTTATATTTAGGAAGGGACTGGCCCCAAGGTTACGATTTATTTCGAAAACGACTGCACAAAGTGTTTACAAAGAACAGTAATGAAACGAATCCAAACAAGATTGAAACAATGATTAAACATGGGCAATTTGTTGTAAAAGAGATAGAAGCTTTATATAAATTGAAAAAATATCGTACTATGAAACGCAGATATTATGACGATAACTAAATTCAGGTAAACATTTTCATCGACCTTGAGATTTACTAATATTATGTCTGGGAATAGAAATAAAGTTGAACTTATCATATTTTAATGTTGTCATCTTATAAACTTTTAGTGATTACACGGACTTAGGTAAGTATTAGATGTTGCAATTAATTCGTAGCGTTTGATGACAGGTGGCGTAATATTTATAGTATTGTTTTTATCTTCAGAAACAAAATTTATCGTAAACCAGCTGTTATTAGGTATTATTTTTAGGACACACCTTATTGTTAATTATTATAAGAAAAAGAAGTTGCAGCTATTTAAGTATGTCAATATGTATTCCAAATAGAGTGCTTTGGCGGGAAATTTTTCTACATTACTTAAATATGAATTTAGCTGATCATATGTGATGGAAGTGGTTTGCACATTCTGAAAGTGGGGATTTTGACTTGGAACACAAGGAACAACCTGGACAGCCAAAAAATTTGATACCAAAAATTTTGAGGAATTTTTTTGAAAAAATGTAATGTAAAACACTTCAAGAATTGTCTACATCGTTGTTAGTAGATTTATCAATGGTAGACATCGCCAAAAGTATGGAAATTGAGTCCTATATGAGTTAAAACCGAGGGAAATTGAAAGGTGTTTTTTGACCTGTGCGCTACTGCTTCATCAGCACAAAAGAAAAAGCTTTTTACATTTCATTGTTACTGATGATGAAAGATGAATATATTGCGACAATCCGAAACCTAAAAATCATGGGTTAAGCTCGGACAACCATGATGAATAGTGGCCAACCGCAATATTCATGGCTCTAAGCTCCTCCCTTGTATGTGATGGAATCAACAAGGTGTGGTTTATGATAAATTACGGGGGATTTTTACCGATTCCAACTGATGCACTTGAGTCGTGCATTGAAGGGAAAACAGCCGGAATAAAGTGAAAGGCTCTACAAAGTTATCTTGCTGCACGACAGTGCTCAACCTCACATGGCAAAACCAGTAAAAATGTATCTGCAAACATTGAATTGGGAAGTCTTAACCCACCCGCCGTATTCACCAGATATAGCCCCTTCGGAGTACCACCTATTCCAATCAATGGCTCATACTTTGTCACGGGAAGATTTAACATCTTATGAAGATTTTTAAAAATCGGATCGATTCATGGATAGCCCCCAAAGACGAAGTATTTTTTCGACAGGGTATCCAACTTCTGCCTAAAAAATGGGAAAAAGTACTGGCAAGCGATGGACAGTATTTACAATAATGTATTTATTTAGTTTCATTTGAAACAAATCGTTATTTTTGGTTTAAAAAATGCTACGAATTAATTCCAACACCCAATATATCTATTTTTCTTTTTGTATTGAATTTGTAGTAACTCAAGGAGTTCTGTAGTGGATAATAATTTGAATTTAATTTTTGTAAGGAATACACAGCATTGCTTGTTGTTAAAATATTTCCTTAACAAGAAAAAAAAAGATCCAAGGATTTGGGTCGTCTATGTACATTTTTGTATCCATATTTGTTACGATAGCCATTACACATCAGAAATGTATGGAAGTTCTGTTCCTATATTCATTTATTCTTCTTAGATAATCTACTGTTCAGAAATATGCACAACTAGTGTAGTGTGTGTTTAATTTTAAAGTCTGTTAAGAACTCTGCTAAGAGGCTTAAACTCTGTATATCTGCTATTTGATATTGAGGAGTTGGGGCTCAGCAGTTTCTTCTCGCTTCAACCTCATCTCTAGTTCACCTACATAGCTAAATTTGAGCATATTCAGGGAACAAAGACTGGTTTAAAAGTTTAATTTTCAAGAAATACCAAGCAACAAATGGAGTTGAATACAAGCTTTTAATTCGTATGTAAAGACAGTACAATACTGTTACCTAATAATAAACTTTACTTTATCACTGTATTAACATACCTCAAAAGTACTTACGGATGTTTTCCTACTGTTTGCTTGTTTGTTTGCTCACCGCATTGTAAGGCGTAGATTATAGAGATTGTTTCAGCTATCAGTTTCTTTACATTTACATCGATCACAGGCAATTTAGGAAATGGTCATTGATTTAGGAAATGGTCTTTGAATTTAAGATTATGAATTTGAGCATAAAACAATTGAGCATAGAAGACACTATAGCACTATATACACTTTGTATGTAAATTGTAAATATTTGATTTCAGAACTGTAAAAATCAGTAGGTGTGTAGATGCATAGGTGGAAGTAGACGTTGTTACTCACTCTTTTTGAAATTGATTCCTGAGGGAACTAAATAGGTGATCACAGTTTGTGTGCAAGTTCACCGTTCTTTTGAAGTCAAAATATAACAATCGGTATGTAAGATTCTGATGCATAAAAAGTACATTGAGGATTATTGTAGTGCCGGTCAAAATTTTATCTTTTACAAATTACTAAAAATACTATTTCACCGAGGAGAAACTGTGTGATGCAGTTTGTATTATGTAAGACTGTTTTTTTTATAATATTTCTATTACAAACTTGGGATTCAAAATCTGTATGAAGAGAGTATAACACACTATTACTGTCTTTATTGTATTCAAGTCACAGGCTATAGAGGTAGATAATATGTGGGAGAATGTGATATTTTGTAATTATGTATTGTAAATAAATGTATTCTTATTTCAATTGTGGTATTATTTAGCAGATAAAAATGCGAATTTCTATGTAATTATGTATTATAGACATTCTTTATAGATTACATAATACATTACTGTTATACTACTTAAACAAACATTTTCTAAATAAACATTTATTACTAAATCAATAATAACATAACATTATTCAGAAATTGAATTTCTTTTATGTGTTGATAAGTGATATGACAAATTTATCATTGAATTATATATTTATATACATTTGATTATATAACAATGAGGTCTGTGGATGAAATAAACATATTTTTGCACTTTTTGGTTAAGTACACTGCAGCGAGTCTTAACACAATATCTTTTGTCTATGGAACTCATAACATTTGTTTGTGTAAGACAGTGCAAGATAGTTAATAGATCATGTGATGAAAACATGTTAAACCCTGCATTTATCAGTGATGTTAAAAATATCTAAGTAATATTTAAATAATTTATGATTGCTATATTCATAATTAATAAAGCATTATACATTTTTCATTTAGTTTAAATAATATCCACTAAAGAACCTCAATCAACATTTAAGACCAACCTCTCATATATGTAAGTTCTGTGTTGCTATGTAGCCAGCATTTTCCTATTATTCTGTTATAACATTCAAACTCTCTATTGGTGAAAATATTCTTTTGTTGTTTATGGTATATGTGAGTTGAGCATAAAATATAAAACATTTTTACAAAGAAAATAGGATTATTTGATACTTGTATATTTCGATTTAATTTTTTTCAGTATAACATGTTTACTATAGACAGTTTTAAATTGTTACAATAATATTCCTGCAATCATAAGAAAATATTCTTACACTGCCCATGATGGTAACTCCAGAAAAAATAACTAGTTTTCGATTCATATTAATTCTAACTGAATGTGCAAGATTATTAAAGGAATATTCAAACCAAGGCAAATTCTAGCTTATCAAGGTCAATTTGCATTGGTTTAATGAGCAAACCCTATAACTATACATATTACGTATTGCGTGCAATTATGTATCTTAGATTATGATCTTGTTAGGAGAATTTATTTTCAACAGTTCATAGATTTGCTGAACTTTATGTGCGGTAGATACCTATATTTCAAAGTACATGTAAAGTTTGACATCACAGCTATCTCGGTTAGGCGTTGGGCTACTCTTATAAGTAAATTACATACGCCTCATTTTTACTTCAAGTATAGAATACTTTTTATCATTTTAATGAATTTGGTACAATAATAAAAATGTATAGAAGTAGGTACCTACATACATTTGCAAGTAATTCAAACAGTATCGACCCTCATTTAAATGCACTCCTTTATGTTCCCACGTATTGCAAGTTGAAGGAATGTAATATTATTTTACATAATCATAACATAGAAACTGCGGGGATAACAGTACGCAATGTTTTGATCTGCTCTCTCAAATGTTCAAACAACAATTTCGTACCCAAAATATCGCTATCCCCATCGGTATATTTAGGCTATCGATATTTAAAAAGTCCTACTGCGCGATTGTATTTTTCAAAAATAGTAACGAATATACAGAATGATCAATGCAAGTTGTCGTGTGATGAAACTGCTAATATATTCGTAACAATGTTTTTAAATATCAACATTAAATAGCGACAAATATAAGTACATTAAATAGCGACTAATCACATACGTGGCATCCCACTTACAAATACGATTAGTTTCGATACATATCTCAACATACTTCAATAGTGTTGGAATGTTTATATTGTCATACTAGTGTGGCCGGTCGTCGAACTGACCCCGCCTAGTCGTGTCGATTGATATCCAGCAGATTTATAGAAACTCTACATCACTAAAACACGAATTTAATGACTAAAGTATTATGTCCAGTCAGAAGTTCCTTGTTGTGGTTACGCCGTAAATAATTTATGTATGTATACATCTGTAACATAACATAATATACTCGTAAGTTTCTATGAACCTGCTGCAATAGTAACTATTTACTTATAAATACATTACAGTATTATACGCATCTTAAATACAAAATCATGAACCACAAGTCTACATGTTTCGTGTTGGTGCTCTTCTATATTATATTTGAAGCCCGACGTTACAATCTACTTCTATATACGTGATGGTGAAATTTAACATGTGATTATATTATGTACACAGTAATATATAACTTTGAGATCAACAACAGTCAAGCGATAGCTAAGTAGATATATTTCACACTGAAATAAGAACGGTTTTATTTATTAAATACTACGATACATTACATTAACATATGAAAGTTTGAAATAACGTTTTCGTATATACGCAGCTATTTGAAAAGAGAACCGACATTTACAAGGTTTTTTTTAAAAATCCAAGACATGAAATCCAACAATTACAACTTTAAACATTTAAATATATTATTTAGTTGTCTATTATATCGTAACCATAAGTGGACTATAAATTTCGATGGTACTGTTATTGGATTACGATTTAGCTCTTTCTTTAAGGTATTATAGCTATATTTATAATGTATGTAGGTACATGTACGAGTACACATTCACGATTAAAATGAAAAGTTTGCGAGTACAAAAGGATGCACTCTATTAGCTACAACCATTCTACAGGTAAGTGTGTCGATTAATAAGTATCATATTAGAATTTGAATCGACGAACAATGACGTGTGAAATAATGTCTGAAATTAATTATTCTGGTAATACCTATTAAAATATGTCATGTATTCAAATATCATCCATTAGGTGTTACATAGGCCTACAGTTCCTCCAAAGAAAGATCGAAAATTACAAGCGAAAGTATTTTTTTAATTCAAAAGATTGTAATATAAGCTGTATCTACATAACTACATAGACACTTTTCTTCTTAAGAGGAACATAATAATTTATATTAAAATGGTATCTATATAACACTTACACGTTAGTAAAATAGAGTATAATAAATTTAACAGATTCAACTTATTTACATAGCTTTCTATATTGAGGTTTTGAAATCACTACGGGTGGTTTCGTAGGTACCCATTGTGAAGACATTACAAACGTAACAGCGATTATGAAGTATTTATTACAAGCCAATCAGAATGCCTGTGTTTGATCTTCTCCGCATGATATTTTACGTTAAACTATGGGGCTTTCTGGGCTCTAGGATAGAGTAAATATCTACGTAAATTTATAATTTTAAGCATGGCATACGAGTATTAGTTAGGCAATGAATCAATGACAATACGAACATAGTTATATCAAGTATAGGTGTAATAAGTGTTTGGTAACACCTGTGTGTGATAACTACAAATAACATGTTGTAGCCGACTATAACAGTTGTCTTATAATTTTGGAACATAAAATGCGTAGTTCATCCACGTAACTACGTAATGGAAGAGGAAATATTTGTGACGTCGACATTATTCGATACCACACATTGGTCCTGATAATTTAAACAACAAATATCTAAATGTATCTATATTCTCGAGCATCACGGATGACCCGCAAGATAATTAAGCTTGTGTCGGTTATTAATTGTAATAATATAATTATTTTTGGAATAACAATTTGAAATTTAGATAACCATACAACACCTAGGCATTATAGTTTACACCAACGAAGCATCAACAGTTTACATAACATAATAGTTTCAAGATTAGATTATTTATATCTTTAATACTATCTTTGAAAGTCTCATTAAATATGTTGAAAATGTAACGAAGAAGATCCTCTTGAGCGAGAAGATTGTGAAATAAAATGTTAATAATGCGTTTTTTCATCGTCCTGGTTGTTGAACTTTCATGTTATCTTGTGACTCTGAAACTGATACACGAGCATAAGTTTAAACACACCAATGTGGAGCAGCGGTACTTTAATGTATAGCAAAGAATGCATGTTAATCCCAAGGTACCGCAAGATACCGTTTATCCAGGTGTCATGATTGTTGGCCTTTCTTAGAAAACTGCGTTCCCAAAACAGACAATATATGTACGACAATTTTCTACATTATTCGCAATGATATTTTAATGTTTATATTTTAATAATTGACTTGATGATTTTTTCATGTCTATTACTTCGCATTGCAGTATGTATGCATTAGCTCAGTTCAATAGAATAGATAAAATTTACGCAAAATGAAATTTAATGTTTATGCCGAATGAGGTACTCGTTGTATATTATCTTCAAATTGCGACAAATGTTATTTACTGTAACATTTCACTAATACCAAATGGAAATATGTGATAGAAGCAATGCTAAAAGTATTAGACGGAGTTTAATTCACTTCCAGTGTGCTAGGTGAGTTAGGCTAACCTTAATTCTTCAACTAATCTTTCTTCTCTCCATCTTCGGGGTCCTTGAGGGTATGCCACTGGGCGATCGGGCGGCGCGGGCTGGCCAGCATGTCCGACCAGTGCCGCAGCTCGGTGCCCGACGCGTTGTAACCCAGCACCACTTTCCCGATGGGCTCCGATGTTCCGATGCGGTCGTAATCCACCACCGTCACTACTAGATTGACTTTCTGTTGTGCAGTTCATAGATTAGTAAGTAATGATTGGTCACAGATGCTAAACGGCACGCTTGCAATTGTTATTCAAATTGATGATGAATAGTAAAACTCCATAGACGGTGCCTCATGCCAAATTAGGCAGAGCCTGTCATAAAATAGCCAGACAGCTAATAAAACGACATGTATGTAATAATACAAGTTTCTAAATGAATAGGAATCGAATCCTCCACCCTCGGCAGCCAGTCTGTCGGTCAGGTTCTCGATCCAATGGGACCAAAGGTCACGCAAAGTTAAATGCACAAATTGATGGATTTGCTTTCCTATAAAGGAATTATTGCACAGAATTTTGCGTCTACGCTATGATATCATATAGTTGGTTAGCTTACCTTTTACCTACCTCTGTAGAAATACATACAAGGACAAGGTACATGAAGGTGGACCAATAAAGAAATCAAACAATGATAGTTTAGAAAGAAGAAGAAAGAGGAACTGGATTCCGTAAAACAAAGTAATTACAGTTTGAAGTCACCAAGTTGTAATGCAGTTACGAGGGGAGATTTTCGGACACCACTCATTTTTGCATGGAAAGATATTATATGTTTCAATACCTATATTTAGAATTACCTCTATAAAATGAATCTCTAACTAAGATTATTCATCTTAGGTAAAGGTTAAATTTTATGTACGGAACATCCTAAATTGAAGGCATTGAAGTATATAAAAAGGAAATTGGTAATTTGGGACACGGAGACAGAAATGATAGAATATTATAGGATAGCATAAATCGTGAGAGTTGAGTAATCAGTTGAGTAATCTAACTAAAATACAATTATTATTAACATATACCAATAAATTTGTTTTTTCATATCACACAGCAAAATTAAAACGAAATATACGGACATAAAAAGCACAAAACAATATAAAATTGCATTTCTTAAATTCTGCTTGGCTCATTCAATCTAGATAGGTCAGAAACCGGACTCAATACACCGAGTAAGCAAAGGATCAACAGTGCAATATATAAAATAAATATAATAGGGTCGACGCAACAACATCGTTCAACAACACGACAGGGATTGGGACGGGTTGGATGCAAGTGGTGTTAATATCAATATCACAGTAGGTACACAACATCGACTTGCACATTTAGTGACAAATTCTGAATGAAGGTTTGGTTTATGACGTCAGTATCTTCATTCAACAGTTTGTCCAAGATTGTACCCCAAGGGTGGTTAATCGCGACGGCTCTCCTGCGCCGTAGTATGTTCCTAATGCTGCCAACTTGGTTACAGCAATTAGATGCGGAGAACAACTGTTTTCTTTTACCATTGTTTGAGTAAAAGGTTTTGAATCATTCTCCAACGCAATTTTGTAAATAAGCCACTTCTGGAATCGAAACATTTGGTTCGACCTCTGTGAAATGCTCGTCCACAGATAACATCTCGTTGCTTATGTGGGACAATTTCAATACCGGTTCCCACGCAGGGATATATCGAACAATACTACAAATATATTGCAGCAGCGAGCAACACGCCCTTGGAGTCAACCTGTAAGCAATGTGCCACAACACAAATATTCGAATCAATCTCGGCTCGCACCTGTATTTGTTCGAATGGTACTTCAAAAGTAAATGACTCGTTGTAATAGGGATTCAGTGTGCATTTCTTGATGCTTGTTTTCTTCTTCTTCAGACGTTTGCCGTTTTGCATGAGTGCAATTTTTACGTACGGATCTGAAGCGACGCAGCGACGCATCCGGATATGAAAAAAGGGAAAGTAACACGTTAATTGCGTATATTTTAAATAGTGCAATAACACCAGAATGAAATAACACAGTAGCTGCTAATCTACTCAATGATTTTACCTGGATAATACTTATAACAATGTAATTGTTGGTATCTACATGTATCACGTTAGTATGTATGTGTGTTTTATACAAATGCAATGTACATAGGTAGTCAAGAAGTGAAATAGCTAGTGTCTAATTAGTATTCTACGATATCGCTGGGTTAGGTGATAATGTTGTTAATTCAAAAATGCGATTGAATATGCTTTTTTTGAATATTAGTTAGTGATTTTATTACGTTCTATGAGCAGCATAGCTAGTGCAAAATACAAATTTGACTGTGTTTAATCGAACCGATTAGAATTTGGTTTGTGGTCTGCTGTGCCTAAGTTAAAATGCGCTTTGTATTACAATAAATAAGTTTTCAAAAATATAATAATTTAAAAAGAGACAATAAAAGAACCAAACTGTCGTAAGCTTCATGCGTGTGTAATGTTATAGGTAACTAGTGTCGATAATGATAATGTAATATTAAAGGATAAAACAACATGCATGTGTTTTATATGAGGATTACGTCTTTTCTTACGGAGTTTAGTAAAGAGCGGTACAAACAAAACATTTAAATATGTTACCCTAAAAATCCTGAAATTAGATAATGTTGTTATAAGTGTTTCTTTGTTTTAATATATTGTGACATAAAATAACAAATTCCTAGAGACAAGGGTTTATTTATCATTACATAAGTATAGTTATGGTACGCTCTCTTACCTGATAAGCCACCGACATCCATTTTCTTCAAGTTCTTAGCCTCCAAGATAACAACGGTGAGTTTTCCTGCGGTTGGTACATAACGCAACGAGAAACAAATGTCTCCCAACTTGTTGTCCTGCAATGCCAATACCGTATTATATTGATTATAACTATATATATTACATGTGCATTTAATTTACAAATAATTTATTTTGACTTTGTATTCATTCCACGATATGCAACTAATGCCTGTTGTTTTAATATATAGATCAAATAACGCTCTTTGTTAAAAATTTTGAACTGAGAACAAATTTAAAAAAATCCGAATTTTTATCAGTTAACGCCATTATACAAGATTTATCATAGTCTTTCAATGTCTCATAATTGTTGTTTGAGATTTTGTGGTAGTAAATTAGTATCTATACTTTGTGTTTCTTTGTGTTTTAGTCGTTGGTTAAGGGTTAATTGGATTATGAGAAGTATGGAAGATATAGAGGAAGATTGTATCAGGATTAGTTTTAGAGATAGGTTTGACAAGCTATTTATAAAACATAAATAATATACGGGTCATAAACAACGCGGCTGTGGGCGGAGCAGGACATATAATCTCTTCAAATGAAATTAATATAAATGAAACAAATAATAGCCCCGTGTAGTCACCTAGAAGCATATTATGGTTAGTAGTCTATCTGTACAGAATTTCAGTTTCATTCTAGAAAACGTATTTTTTCAGTTTGAAATTGAAAACCTGTGCAGATATACGTGCTTAGGATGCCATAGCTCATATAGAATCAGATATAGGTAGCCTCAAACAAAACGGAGTCGGCAACTAGTCAGACATACGTATATGTATCATTTTATATTAATGTTCATTGCGTTACATATAACGTTTTAGCATAAAACACGTCATTTCATCTAACACATAAAAGGAAACACGTAACAAACTGTTTAACACAAGTCTAGGGGGAAACAAATAAAATGAACGATCACATAAAACCTAATTTTATAAAGCAGTCACTGTCTGCTGAGATATATAATATATTGGTAAAGATAGGTTGTATATTTGATTACGATCTGTTGCCGAAATGAAGCCAATTTCGATAGACGTTTCGTAACACCCAGCTCAAATCATCAAATTTGTTGTGAGCTCACCTTCTAAAGTCCTGGATTGATCTGTGCATGTAGGACTTACGATTATTTCTTTCGCAACAATCATATACACATCTGTTAAAAACATTTTAAACCTATTCATACTTCCCTGTGTGTAAAATGATCAACCATTTTAGGAACAGATCGCAATTTCTTCTTGATATATATATAAATACATATATATCTTGTACATATACACACAATACCACAATACAATGGCCCTCTAAAGAAAATTTATTATAATAGCAATAGGACTAATCAAATTAGTTCATATCACCAAGTTAGTTTTTAATAACTTTTCTTTAGAGTATGTAAACTAGCTATGCTGTCGCTATATAATATACATACACATTTATTTTATAGGTGAAAATTTTACATCGTAAGACACATCACACTATGACACAATATTCTGCTACGAGTGAGGTGCTATTTCATAGCAGTTGTATGTATGGTGTCAAAAGCAAGAAGTTCTTTACGTTGCTTTTCTTCAAAGCACTTTCTGTAACGTTTCAAATTATCGGAGAATTGTTTATCCAAGACCTTGAAATTACATTGTTTTGAAACTTTGAGTGGGCTTTGAACAGTGGGTCGGTTTATTTTAAGACAAAATAAAAAATACATGTCTTAGGGCATGCCATTTTGCACATTACTAATAAAACACTAACAATATTGATGTGTAATATCCCCATTTTTGAGCTTTGCCCTTAGAGTGAGAGTCAAAAAGATACCTATGCTATAAAAAACTTTTTATTTAGCAGTTGGATAATAATACAATAAATTTCTTGATCGTGGAAATTTTTGTAGCTATAATACATTTTGCTAAAAGGAGTCCTGTGGAATAGAATATTTTGAAAGTGTAAAGAACTTTTTACCTTCACTTTATGCAATATAAAACACACGAGTTTTACAAGGACGCAATCAAATGCGATATACATATGTATGTATTTAAATTCAAACTAAAAATAATTATATTTTACGTTGAATCTTGAAGGCTACGTAAACCATTACTGTGTTTTGGTAATTGCACCACCATACATACAAAAGGGATAAGGAATTATTCGTTCTGGAGTTCGTTATACTGTCATTCATCTTCGTTCCTTGGTCAGAAGGTGACCTGTAAAATATTTGAGTATTCAGTTATTAAATTGGAACAGACTTGTGAATTATGATACCTCATGGAGCTTCACTACGATTCGTAGCTGCTCCCGTGCCAACTTTAAAGTATCTTTTATCTGAAATAAAACATCTCGAAAGGAAGTAAATTTAACTTTTCACACTATTGTTGGAACGAATGTCTCTTTTAGATGAGTTTAGTGGTTAAGATCACCTCAGGTGTATAGCGTCAAGTATAACAAATGTACGAATGGACAGGTGATATACGACGTAGCCAAATGTGATGGACGAAAACACTTTAGGTGCAGACATAATAGATAGCCAATAACATGTAAACAACTATTGTCCTGAATTGTCATTTTGTAATTTTTTGTTGCCATTGATCTTATTTGAAATATCCAATGTAATTGTAATTGAGACAATTGTGGCTTACATAAAATGTCAAATCAGGTACAGGAGTCATAACAATAACATACATGCAACATTCCGCAGCCGCAATATAAATTAAATTTTCAAAAGTGTTGTATGGATGAACAAAAAATTTTAATAACAAAATAAAGTGTGGTATGAGAGGTGATAATAGGTATAAAGGTGATATTTTTTATTTGGACGTGGAACAACGCTTCGTTCAGCTTTAAACGATGTATCCTGCCTATTCGAAGTTCATTACATTTCAATTCTTCGAATCAATTAATTTATGACATTTTCATATTACCATTTATCATATTTATAATTCAGTCATCCGTGTTTTTATAATATCAATGAAATGTGTTTGTAATAGTAAAATATACATCTCGATGTGTCTCAAAATAATACTTACGTGAATGATCATTTCGTTTGAAGCGGCATGCAAGATTGTTCAGGACACAATCAAACACAGCCAAGCAGAGCAGAGAAAATATGGAGAAAAAGAGAAAAAACCAAGTAAATACATTTTTGCTGTCGAAATTAATTTATCGGAAAAATAAATGACGACTCAATC
>DWQT01000593.1:0-21275 GCA_018244895.1 Myscelus amystis hages | reverse complement strand
AATGTTTGTCCTGGGTGGGAATCGAACCCACGACCTCCGGTTTCACAGTCAGGATCTCTAACCGCTCAACCACGAGGCCAGTCACTATAATATATACGTTTATCAGCCGTCCGCTTACTATAATATTAAATTGCCTAATTTGCAATCAGATTAGCCGTGTGTGGTATTGTTCTAAAATATTATTAGTATTATAATCAGTACCTACAATAATTGTAATAATAATAATGTATTTGTCTACTGCATTTTCATGTACATAATATATTTGATTACTTCTCTGTACTTCGCCTATTTTTATAGTCTGTCTAAGTTAAGCATTGCGAGCCTGAATTACAGGACCTCACGTGACCCGAGGGTGCTATATGCATTTAATATTCAGACGTTTGGCAGTTGGTGCGGTGAAGAGAATTGTTATTTTAAACTAGGAACTTTTAATTAGTATGTCGTGACATGGGGATTGTGTTTAACAAAACTCTCGGCATGTATGTGTGCGTGACACATATGTATGCGTGTGTGCGTGTTTGTCTGGCAATGTGTCATATTTGACAAGAACTTTACATAACCAACCAGATAGAAAAGCTGGCCAAATATAAATCTCGAAATATACGCTTGTTTAGCTCTAACGCTTGACAAACGCGGTTATCAAACGAACATTTGTCCCGGGCGGGAATCGAACCCGTGATCTGCCTACCAATTATCTCTTGAACATCGCTCGCTTTTCGCCAATAGTACGACGTACGACTTAGATTCTAGTGTTTAAAACATTTTCTAAGGGTTCCAGGGTCGGAAGGAATGCGAAATTTGCAAATATTTGTATGCAATTCGCGGCTAATGAATATCGTATGCCGGCATTCGTTTAATGGGATCACGTTAACGTTAATATTACTGGTGTATTGCGATTGTCCTAGGGTTGTCGCTTCGTCCGCTTTCGGCACGCGATAAAAAATACAAAATAACAAGTGGTGTTTGTGCGTACTTATGCAGTTTTGTGGCGGTATTGAAATGTTTTACCTTTATTTATCTATCACTATTACAGTAAAGAGTGTTCCAGAAAGTTTGTAAACATCGTTTAAAATCTTAACTACAACCAGCTTATGCATTGTTTACCGAATTGGATATCACCCTGTATATCGATTCATAATACATGCGTTAAGCAGTTACGTCACAAAAGAGGCTTCTAAACAGTCTGCTAGGAATGTCACGGTGCTAATTGTGTTTAAAAGGTATTTTTTTTTTCATTTAATTTCCCAAAAATACTTTTGAAGCAATTAAAATATTCCCATGGAAATTCTTCGCTTTGTGTAATCGTTAATGGAAGCGTGCGTGTGTCGTTATTCGAATTGTTTTCGAAACGGGGAAATATTTTTTCTTTTCCATCCTGTAAGCCAGGGCTGGTCAAAGCGCAGCCCGCGGCTTATGTTTGTGAGGTTTGCGATGCTTTTGATGATGTTGAAATTTTTTTCTCGCCACGAAACATATACCGCTTACCGACACACCAATGGGTGGATCGGATTTAAATTCTTTTTTCAAATATACCAATTTCGAATCCACATGTATAATTGAAGAATTCTTTTTTCAAACATAACTACATATTTCGTATCACCATGTGTACAATTAGGAATGGATACTTTAACTTACTTTCCGTGTCTTCGGCTTAGTGCTTTATAAATACCGGTGCGTTTCTGTTTTGAAAACAAAAACTTCGCCCAACCCGCTCTGACATGTATAAATATCGTCGAGTTCCTTGTCCCTGGATTGCCGCAATTCACAAGCAGTAGCGATCGATTACATAATAAATTTATAAGGTTGGTTTTTTTTCAATATTTTTTCTGTTGTTTAATATTGTTATTACTTTTATATTTTTTATATAACAATGTGGGATCTAGGTTTGGTTAGGTTTATTATTTTTTCTGTTACGGTCTCGCTAAAAGATATTTCAATGAGGAATAAGTTGTATGCTTGGTTTTGTTTGACATGAATAAATAAAAGAAAATTGACCTACTCTTCATTTGCCCATCTTACATGCAGTAAAGAAGGCTAAATATGTTGTTTGCATTGCGTTGTATGAAGTCTTGCACGCCGAAGGGAATTGTGACCGAGCACCTCATTATATAAGGAGAGTGGTCGAACAATTGGAACAGCAGTAAAAGGGTTGGAATTCATTTTTATAATCGCTCTCGCTCGCTCTCGTTACCCTGTCCGCGCCCGCGACAGTCGTCACGGGAATCGGAGGCCCGGGCGACAGCGGGGGGACGGAGCGGGGCGCGCGGGGCGGGGGGGCGCGGCGACGGCTCGTTTCACACCGTCCGAACTGAACGGCGTTTCATTAACGCGACCACTAGGGTTCGGGGCCACTTTTGTTTGTTCACCTCCGGCCGCCGCAGGTGAAATTGGCCCCCGGGCCGCGAATGACCCCCGCCGCATTAGGAGACTGTTTTGCTTTTTTTCACCCGATTCGGTAGCGTAATGTTTGTATTCGTACTTTCTATCTCTAATAAGGTGTCCGCCGTTTGTTTTGGTATTGCAAAGCCTAGAGCGAGTACGCAAACGATTCTAATGTTAAAACTTCAACATTAGCTTGTAGTAAATCACAATTAAGTATGCTTGTTACAACTGAATTAATTATTTTTGCATACTCGTATTACAAAAGTACACAATAATGACGATACTAAAAGTTTATTTTATGTGGCCTAGAATTCACATTAGTTCACGCAACTACATTTTGTCTTTGTTGAAGATTGCAGTATATCATTAAATGACGTAATTCAAAAGTGATCCAGATATTTGAATTTCGAACGCTTCGACTGTTGTGATGTACCACAGAAATAGACTTATGAGATCGATCAGTCGCGCGAACGAGATAGTACGATACATCTCTTTAGTGGGAAAGGAAGTCAATTGACATACTGCTATAATACATAAATATATCAAACGTCATATAAATTATGTGCTCTAAACAGAGTAACATCGATGAACGATATGTCGAGAAGTTATAAAGACGTATTGTAAAAAATCAAATTACTATTTATCGTCTACGAGTATATTCTATGATATTGTTAGGCTATGGAAAGAATTCTATAGTCTATGAATACAGACTACTCCTGAAAAGGAGTAGTAATTAGTTGTTAAGATTGTGCAAGATACTGTTTAAACTGTGGAAAGATTAAAATATGTGGTGAAGAAAACGTGAAGAATTACACAAACTGTTATAATAATTCTAAATTCAAAATACATAGTCGTGAGTCTAGTCGCCATGGAGATACATTTTAAAAATAGGTACCTAACGTCATTAACCGAGTGAACCAATTCTATTTTCGAAATCTCTCGAAAACATTACATGTAAAGTACTTTCCGATTTGATTTACAAGAATACATTAAGTTTTATTTTCATCAGAAGCATCTAAGTGTTTCAGTAATGATTTTTAACATTTATAAAGATCAATTATATATGCTATTTAAATTCATTTATTCAATTACGATAGCATTTGATTTATTTCAAATAAGTTACATAATTCCAACGGTTTTTCAATCAGTTCAAATCTTATGAATGTATGGCGGAGGTCAAATGGAAATGAAGACCTTAGGAGCGAGTTCGTGGCTTTTTTTTGTTTCAAACATTCAATAAGACGTCAGCGATCACGTGATAAATCGAACGAGAGCGGATATTAATGATCCTACGTCTAGTCAACGCCTCTCAATCGGCACACGTCAAAATTGTCTATGCCAGACACGATATCAAAGTGCCGGCCAACACTAGATAGATATAACGTGGGTTGATACCGACTCCCACGGCTCCGACATCAAATAGTTTATGTTCGTATCAACGTTCGAAGACCTCGGGGTGCGATAAAAACGCCAAGAATAATCGCATCAACGAAAAAAAAAACAAACGAAAATTTCAAACGACACCGAGCCATTGCATGCATACTGTTCTAGTTCTAAATTAAAAATACGCTCTCTACCAAATTACGTGGGATTATGATTTTTATCTGTGCCAAACATGGCGGTCCTTTTTGACATTGAAATGCACAAATATGGCTGTGATAATTGAATGTAAGGGATATTATAATACTACATTACTTTTTAATTAAAATTATTTAACGTTAATATTATAGTATCGTTTAGCGGCGCGCTCGTGTGTGTTTTTTCCACCTGCAGTAGAGCGTGCGGCGTCAGCCCGTCAGGTTTTTGCCGCGCGGCCGATGCCATTGCCTCCTCGAGTTTTGGCGCGAACTCGCGATGTTTTTTTTTTAATAACATCATCTGGCAGTGGAAGGCGAATAAAAACTAACTCTGCTGCCTATCAATGATAGCCATTAATGGGTTTGTGACGAAACAAAAAAATATTATAAACGAACACAGAGAGAGTGGGCATGTAATGAAATGGACGTGTTATGTACGTGAAAAAAATTTAAACGCTAATTATCACAGTTGTGCGACTTTTTTGTAATGCGAAGAGAGTAGCAAACGAACAGACAGGAGACACAACTGGCAGTTAATATCCATGAACTAAAGGAATAGGACTGTTAGCTTAGTAAAATACCGGGACTATCTAAATATTAGTATAGTTATAATATGTCTTTTATTATGAGCGCAGCGGTATTAATTAGTAATAAATTTGGTTTATTCCAAGTTTTCGCGAAACATTTTATCCATTTGAACATTGCGATACCTAGTATAAAGCAAAAAAATATATATACAGACGAATTGAGTACCTCCTTTTTGAAGTCGGTCAAAAATTAAGTAGGTACCTACGCGCCAAAAATGTAAACCGAAGTTAATTCCGGTACTTTTTGGCGGGGTTAAACTGAAAGATCACATATGTACATTGACCGAGTCTAATCCTGACCTATTGTATAATCACACACGAATCGTAAACAAAGAAAACGCGTAACTATATATTTTGTCCTTAAATACGAATACTTTCATGGTCTGTGTCACAAAAAAGTCCTTTGTTCGCACGCCACGTGGCAGTGGCCATAGTGGTTGCAATTTTTTGGGCCATTACAACGATTTCTTGCAATTTCAAGGCGTCCGCTCTCTGACTGGCCGCGAAAATAACAAAAACAATTAAATCGGTACGAACATTGACTTTGACCGCTAAAAAAGAGCCAAAAGTCGTGACACCGTGGCGTAACATCCGCTAGAGTGAATTAATTTATCCACTAATCGTTCAACTAACCCATTTTTTGTTATCATTTTTGCACCGGACGCCACGCTCAAGCGACTTTCGACCTTAATACAGCCCAATAAAGCGTCTGTTGTACGCCTTCGTGTATTGCCAACGTGATAACGCCAAACTCGAGAAGCTTCGCACTTTAATTGAGTTTCGACCTTATGGTTTAATGAATAAAGTTCAATATACCTGAACTCGCCCTAGGAAATTCGAACATATCTGTCTGTCTGTAAATCTTAGTACACAGACACGCGAAGCATCCATTTCATTTACGACTCTGTCTGTTGTAATCTGAATGAATATGCAGAATCGCAAAAAGTTTAATCAGTGCATAAATAATTCAATTGCGTTATAAACTTTGAGTTGGCAAAAACCCACGAATTTAAGTAACGTTTTTTCATCGATTTAATGGACGTGCTGACAAGGATTAACATTGGAATCAATACGAATTACTTTGCGCGCCAATATATGCAGCTATGATCATAAATTGAGTGCTATTTGAGGCAGACTATGTGAATACAGGTGTCAATGACCATTTAATATGAAACGAACATTCGATGAAACGACCATCTAATGAGAGTTGTTACAAAAGGTACCTTGGTGGGTATTCTGTAGTTATTTAGGATTGTGCTCTGTAAAGCACAGGTATCCCTAAAATTTGTTGTTTGCTACGAACTCTTTCCAGACATGCTCAATTACGAACTCAGGACATTAGTTTAATCAAAGCGCTAGTACCTATGATTTAAAAAAAACGGAAAGCAATCTAATACTGTTCACACTTGCATCGCAATTAAAAACGCGTTTTTCCAGTACTCCATTAAAACAAACAAATAAATATCTGTTACAAAACACACATTATTTGTTATGAAACTTTCTGTTGCGACTAAATTTATATTATTTTATTGTTTACTGTTACAAAAAAACTTTAAATAAACATATAATTTTAATGTGAGAAAATTATAAAGATCGGTTTCCCAGCGCCCTCTGCGTTCCCGTTCCCGCCGAAATCGTATGAATCACAGATAATAAACGTATACTTTTTCATGCAACAGAAAGACAAAGATTAATACACCCATTCAGCCCAGATACTAATTAAACATTTTACCTTTCTATAACGATTATAAAAATATTACAAGTGTGACTACTGTCTGTATAAATATGTAATATTAATAAATTATTTCACGGTGATGTAAACAAAAAAAAATCCTTAGCTCGTTCGTTACAAACTTTCTCGTTTGTTAGAAACAAAAACAATAGATAAAGACAATTAATTATAAAAGTATTTTAACTAATACAATTTATTGAGTGCTGTTTCATATTTACGATGCTCGGAGCTGAAACTGTAAGTCATAGACCAATAAATCACAGATACAACATATCGATAATTATATACACACACCGATTACAGATAACTAATACTCGACTGGATAATACGAGTTTTAGAACGACTGCTTTTTAAATGTTTCACATTTAAAAAAGCACATGCGAATACTAAGATCGTATGAATTTAAGCGGTACTTTAAATGAAGTTTAGCTGCACCCATTGATAATAATATCGGAGATTTACAGCGATATATTGACTCATCACGATATCTCACGAACCAGAAGACCTAGAGACTTGAAATTTGGTAGGAATATCCCTTTCGGCGAGTAGAGGTCAACTAAGAACGGATTTTACGAAATTCCACCCGTAAGGGGGGTTGCGGGGGTGTTAATTATAATTTATATAGCAAAGCAACGTTTGCCGGGTCAGCTAGTAGTTAATATAAGGGTCTGATGATATTTAAATAACGTTCAATCAACTTAAGAAAGCATAAGAATATTAATATAATATATGAGTCTGATTCTTTGTTCAAGTGTATCTGTCTCCACGCAATCTAACATGGTTACGTTAGTTACGTAGAGCGTGCCCTTTGCAAACCTTCCTTTAAGTGTTATTACGTAAATAAATGAAACAACAGTTAAAATAGCTCATAAGCTATTAAACACCAGTCTAGATTACTCATTCGAAGTCCCAACATAAAATGTCGATTAAGTCGTAATTGCAAATCGGGTTGCGTATTAGAAACATTTAAATACACTGCTACGTTTATTACGCATTGCAGTGACTAGTCCGTAAATGGTCCGCTCTCTCCGGCCTTACTCTGCGTTGCTGATTCTACCCCCACTCTCATTCCTCATCTCTTCCGCAGAAATGATCACGCTACCAGGTTTATAGGCTGATCTTAGTTACGTCTTCGTATAAATTTAATTTTCAATCGCGATAAAAGATCGGAAATTAATATGATTACCAAGATCAATGTCGACTTAATCACTTAGACTCGGCTTAATCAGGGACATCAGAATGAGAAAATGAGGAAGCAAAATTAATGTAATGACATATTAGGTGTTTATTATTGGTATGCGAGTAATATAACCGTCATCCCATATAACAAACTATGACAAAGCAACAAGCCAAAAATATATCTTCCATTTAATTCGAGTAAAAATAGTTCTTTATGAGTATATAATAATAAAAATAATAATCGTTTATTTCAATCACTACGGATCATAATTCATAATACATAATACAACAATTCATACATCTTAACCATACATTAATAAAGTTTATAAAATACACTAAATAGTAAACAATTATATAAATTGATTACAACACTACATTAAAATCAAATTAATTAAACAAAAGGATCTAATTATTTAATATGAAAAAACTTTATAAAAAATAAAAATAATAATATACTGCAACTTGTATAATGAATAAATGTGGTGTACTGAAAACAATTATTTTTACGACTAAACGATTTAATTGGTACTGGCGGAGACTATACGTATGTAACATATAAACCTTAAACATATTTATGCGCCACTATGTATGTGGTTGGAATATTTATACTACACTACTTTGCGTAGGTTAGATACATATCTGGATCGAGATACGCCTCGATTGTGTTACTTTTTCGAAGCAGTATATATTCTGCAACACAAACAATTCTATTTATAAAACAGTTAAGCGTAGTCTTGCGTGTTCTGGGATCGGCCGAATTATGTCTTCATTTACGAACAGGATACGCGACCGTTTATCTGCAATGAAATTCCTTAGAACGTCGTTTCTCAACTGGGGGTCGCGACCCCTAGGGCGGTTAAAGGGTCGACAGTCTATTTGAAAAATTATACCTGTACACACTAAGCTGAGTGTATTCTTAATGTAAATGAGTGAACACTATCTGTATTCCACTCTAAAGGGATAAAGGAAAGAAATTCACGTTGCTAGTTGGTACGTATGTAAGATAATCTATAATCTGCTAAAACTGGAATAATTAAAATCATCCAATTAAAACGCAATCCATAAATCAACAAATATAATAGCGGATATAAACTAGATTACGTGTACACTTTACTCAACAAGATATAATTCACGTAGATTCTAGCTAGAATAATTAATTAGCGTTAATAACAAACAGTCTCGTTTATAAAATAGCTTGCGGGGCTATTGAGACGTTCGGCATATTAAATATAACAGTTCGAATATTAAGTTGCTCATCGAAATTTAAATCAGAGCGCTCAAAGTCGAACATTTTTGTCACAACCTATGTTAATATGGAAACCGGTTTGTATCATGAATCTCCGTATAAGTGAAAATGTTTTCGTCGCACACCTTTATTGACACGAGGAAGTCAAACACTGACCGGCCTCCCGTCTACTTCCATAAATCACGTTAATGAATGTAAAATATTGCGCAACCCCGTAAACTGTCGTTTTCTTATCAAACAGAATTCACGTAAGTACCGAGTAATATTTATCTGGTGTTCGGAAGGTACTGAAAATAAGATATGAAAGTAAATGTTAATGAACAAATAACCAATGATTCAGACTTGACTTATGTAATCTTAGAACAGATTGTGAATATTAGTAGATGTTAACATACGAGTAGCCTTCAACAGTCTGCTCCTCATTTGAAAACTGTCATCTCACTTCTTTGTTCTGTATTGCTTTTATTCTGTGTTTATTTATAATTCTCGCTACTGTAACAATTCTGAGAAAATTATTCTTCTAAACATTCTTGCGTTTACAATTAGCCCGATTGTCACTTAAAGCCTGCTAACACAAGCTTACATATATTTAAACAATCGATACAAACGTTTTGTGATTGCTATAAATACATATACTGTTTCTCAGAAATATGACAACTTAATGTTATTAAAGATGTAAATTGGATTAGGCGTTACTTTGCGGATGTCTATCTTATGAATTAAGTTAATATTATTCAGTCACAATCTTCGAAAACCAAATTAAACAGTCCAGTAGCACAACACGATTGGTGCAAGCTTTATTTGATCATAATTATTATCGAGTAGCGTTGCACTCTATTCAATATAACTAACACCAAGAACCAGAAAGCTATTAAGCGATTTAAGCGAAGCTTCATATTGAGCTGAGACCGCTTTATAATCGAAAGCTTTGTTGAACGCTGCTATAAATGACGCAACACTTACAATTACTGTATCAACCACTTTCGCTACACTCTCGCCACTAGTGCCTTCGTCGTCCAGTTAGGTTTACATTATTAGAATTTTCACCTCGATAACTAGCGAACATAGGCACAGTAAGTCTAGCACGAGGAAGCGCCGCTGGCACTCGTAATTACAATCGTAAATCTATGCAATAAGGTCGTTATCGCATCGGTCCGCTCGCACCGCGGTGGGCGTCACACACGTGGAAACAAATGGGTGCATGTTCCTATGCATCGGAGGCGAAACCTGTTTCATCCACGATACGACCACGTGCTCTCGAGATTATTTGTCCACGTTCCAATTGCTTCTTGCAATCAATGTAATAAGTATTATAAGCGGAGCGAAGCAAATTACACGCGTCCCAGTATGCCTTCGATGATACGTCGCTACGTAGAATCAAATTGACGCATACGTATACGACTGTTTTATACCGTTTATATTATTTCGACAGGTCATATCTGTAATATATAATGATAATTATACGTTCTCCACTAAAATTGCCATTGCACAAAATCTACTGTTTTTCTGCAATGGCTATTTTAGAGGTCAATTGTACAACATTACAAATTAATACGCGTGTAAAATGTAAATCGAATCAATTGACATCAAATATCTGAAAAGGCATTTAATTTTGTCTCCAGCTCCGATGTTTATGGCCTCGTTTCAGTAACGCTATGTCTACTAAGTTGTGCCGGGTGGTCTAGATGTAACGTTTTTACGCTTAATACTTCCTTATTGTAAATTACCATAGCGTTGCGCTTTAAACGTACGGACGCATACCTTGGAAGAATTCTGTGAGAAAATCCGCGTAGAGATGTATATTGTATGCAGAAATGCTGCATTGATTCCCGCGAGTGTGTTATTATGTGTGCTCGGGCGCGAGCAGCGCGTCACGCCCAAATTGCGACGGCGATGTTCTAATTAAATTCAGATAAGTAACTTGTATTCGTTCCGTTGCACGAATGGGAACGGCTCCAGTATACACCGTTGTGCAAATGTAAGTGATGGATTGAGCGTTGAAATGTTTAATTACAGTCTTCTTTAGAGTATAATGAATACTAGATAATAATGAGAACGTTACAAAATTAAGTAGAAGTGTGAAATGTTTTTAAAACATTCAATTTAAATTATTTCAAATTTAATTTATGCAATTAACCTTAAGCAGACATCTTCGAGACTAATTTAATTAAAATTAAAGTGTTTGCCTAATAATTTTCAATATTATGATTCTTTTTCATTAATATTTTGCCTTATCATATTCATGTTCGTTATAAAACCAAGTTTCATAAAAGGATATATGATATATGTATATCACGTGGAATTAATTTTGGCCTCTTTGTTAATGACCTATTACATCAGTAGCCATATTAATTTAAAACGCTGAATAATACAAGTATTATTCAGCGTTTTAAATTAATATGTTTTGTTTATGTAAAACAGCGTTTTAAGTTAATACTTCTTCAAGAAGAAGTTAGCATTCTATCTAAATAAATTTCTTCTAATAGACAGTAGGTATTTTCGCCTGAATATTAAAAAAGATCCCAGTAAGAAATGCATATTGATGTGATATATAGAAACTATCACATTTTTTTCAACAATTATATTATTATATTCCATTGCTGGAGAGACTTCCCTACAACGACAGGATTTAAGATCATGGTACCAAATTGACGAAGTGCGGATTAAAAAAAATAAAAAAATAAAAAATTGTTTATTTGTTAACATTGGCAGTCTTCACACATTTCGGATCAGATTGGAGCCCAAACCAGTAAGCTACCTGCAAATAAAGTAACCGTAATACTAAAAGCTAAGGAGGGGTTTGCGTGAGCCGAGTGCGAATGATGCAAGGTCGTTAGATAATGGGATTTATACAATGAAATGGCACAAAATCGACTAATGCACTGATCTTTATATAGGCCAGCCCGTGTTAGCATACGATTAGTAACGATGAAACAGGATATCTGTATGTATATATGTATTATGATTTCATCGTCTCAAATTCGTCTTGCCATTATTTAATATCTATCTTTTAACACAGTAAGGTTTGTGACCATAATGAGTTAATACAACAAGACGTATTTCGTTGGTAATTTCCAAAGATACAATTATATATATCATCAGCTGTCTAAAAAACGAGATTTATAATTCAATAAATTAAAAACTTTGCCGTTGTGTTCTGTTTCTGTTCAACGAACAGGTATTCTACGATAATCATAAATAATAGTACAATTGTTCAATATTGATGTCGATGGTTTTAATAGAGTTTACGTTATGAGTGGCTTAATCGACTTAAATATTAAAATGAAGGAATCGAACTAGACATGAACGTAATACGTAAAGCCTTTTAATTACATATACGCGGTTTAAATCTGAACTACCATGGCGGACTAACAGTACCTTAGATTATACCCGAAGTAGAAGGTACCTCGTAAACATAGCAACATCCACCATCTATGAATGACGGCTATTAAGTTGTTTTACTGCTTCTTCTAAGACTTTATGACTGCATATATAAATAAATTAATGCACTTTAATGATATCTGTACATTTCAATATCCATTTAATATTTCACTGCCACATTTCAGTTACATCCTTACATGTATTACAGCCTTTTAATATCCTACACATCCTAATATATAGAAAAACTGTATATAAATAACATTTTAATTAGAAGTAATAATTTTGAACAGTAGCCGCATTACATTTTCCTTCGCCCATTAATATCTACAATATTCGTGGAACATCATAACAATCCATTACATTTTAACAGATATTTACAACGGGTCATGAATAAGAAAGTACATGCAGGTAAAGTTTGCGTAGTTACGTATAGATTTAATAGTAAATTAAACGCGAGAGACGACGCGGACGGAAGTTTCCAAACGCATACATCTATATCAAAACACAACATATCTGGCAATTGAAAGAAGAAGATCGCAAACGATATGTGGAACAGTGTGAACAGTATTGTGCGCGTGCATACATTATTGAACAGGTGCAGGGGGCAGGGCTCGAGGCCTTGCGGTCAACCCAGATGAGCTAGCCAAGTGCCACGTCTCCCATTACGGAACCAGCATCTCAGCACTCTCTGTACAGTTAGCCACATAGCGAGTGCGGTCGCCCATGTAGGTCGACTCTTCGACGTGAAATTAAATTTATCGTCTCTGAATTGGCCACGGCTAATTGGAGCTTTTTGAGATCGAGTACGCGCATTCGTGTGTTAAGAGCCGTTCTGTTCGGTCAATGAGTTTTTTTGAATGCATACGCGTACCTATTAGTACGTAATAATTCGTTTCGTATTTCGGTAGGAATGCTATAGGATATTATATAGTTTGATTGATTTTCAAATACACCAAAAACACAGAAAATCGTAGCAATTAACAGACAAAAGGTATTTTTTGGGAGCGTCGGAATTTCATTTAAGCCTGTATTTAGTAAGATAATGATAAGTCACTCGCATTAAAAATCGTTGTAAAATAAATTTATACAGTGATAAAATCACGTGTTCAAATTTAAGCATTTGTCAGAAAGCGACAAGTTAACAAGACAAACCCCCTTATCAAGACTACCTACTGCTACTATATTGTTACATTTATCATTATTTATCTTCGTAAGAAAAACGTTATGAAAATGTGTTATGAGATAACTAAAGTAATCACTATTATTTAATTTAACATATTCATCTCTTATCGCCAGACTACAAAATTTTGATATTTAGTCGCAGCCGCCACTACGGGCGCTCATTAATATAGATTTGCACACTAGCAACTCCCGTGGCACGAAACAATTCGAGGGGGACAGCCCCATCAATCATCGGATATACCTACTGCACGTGTATAAATCATTTATATCACTGTCGATTGTGCACGGCTCAAACTATTTAATGAATGCAACGCAAAAAAGATACGCGTTGAAAATAACTATACAAATATCTGAACCTATCGTAACAAATATTATTAGCAGCTTTGTTTGAATGTGGAATTTTCACTTATCGGTTTGCTTAACACTGAATAGTGCTCCTATATTTTTTTTAATACTTATGGCCTTTTCTATTTAATTCATTTGGTCACTAAACCTTCCACCGGCATAAGCATGGTAGACAGTACAATTATTTTTTAGCTCGTATGATATCCCTACAAACATTATCGGCAGCTCGTAACTCACACAAATACATGTATTTTACATTTCCTGTCGATAAGGATAATTTTGATGAATCTTTCGGCTTACAAGAGTGAATATACATATATAGTACCGACTAAAATTGACTAAATACGCCTATCGCTAACGGAACTAATTTACACTAGGATTTCTGTTCCAACAGTCCTATTGCGGGTCGGCTGCAGATGTCAATGGACGACATCAACCACTTGCGGTATGTGCGATCAATGTTCTGAATAAATTATAAAATAATGTATGTATCACCCGAATGCGTGGGCAGCGATGGAGTTTAAATCGAAATTAAAGTTCAGTTCCATTACTTAACTGTTTCGCTATACTCAATACCGGTGACGGGTGCAAATTCCTCGTCAATCTGTTTCTTAAAAGTGTAACGCTAACTCGTTCACATTACTGCGGAATATGTAACGCGATTTTACGTGACCGCGTTATCAAATGCCACTTATTCGTGCAAAACATAGAAATGCAGCAGAACGACGAACAATTACCTACATACTGGACGTTACATGTGCTCATTGAAAATGTATCGATTCGCCTTGCACCCAACGCTTTATCAAATATCTCAAACTAAAATAAAGACTGCAACAATGTTAATTGAAATAGCATATGATACACATTTCACTGAATACATATCACCCAGGTTCGTGAATAATTATCACATCTCTAAATATCTATATAAGTATTATATAATATGTATATATGTAAGTATATCAGCTTTCTGGTTACCATAGCACAGGCAATGAATTGCCTAATTTGGAATCAGACAGCCGTGTGTGAAATTGTCCTAAGATATTAAGATATATATAGCTGTTCACAATTGATTTATTGAAAGTTGTCTGACTTGTAAATACCCGAAATCTAATTTAAATTACTCAGTTGTGTTACAATAGATAACCCAAATAAAGATTAAAATTTGGCAGCGGTCCTCCAAATATTGTTTAGTATTTTATAAATGCACCTTACGTGTTTTTATGGCATGGCAAAATTAAATGATAGATGCCTAATGATAAACGTTCTGGGTCAGTTACTGATATTTGTTCATCCGCGCCCATCGATTAAATAGATTCACTTTTACAATTTTCTAAACAACAATTGGTAAATAATAACCGTTTCAAACTCACATCAAAATAGATATTTTCTTCACAAAAATGAACACTACAAACAGACAGCCGTCTCGGAGCCCTAAAAATATCTCTATATTTTAACCGTAATCCAATTCGAGCCTGTGATTTTATTTCCCGCGCGATGGGTTATGAATCTTGAAAAATAATGGAAGCGTAAAAACCGGATCCCAGCATATATTGCAAGGGGATCCTCTCCGATATTAAAATATGATGTAGAGAAAAAAATATGCAGCAAAATAATATTTGAAGGATATGTACGAGTATGAACAAACGCTTAGAGAAGATCGACGCGGTCTCGCAGTTTGTTCGTTTCCAATATTGGCTGATATTTCAACCGGTTCCATTAAACTGTGAGGTTTATCTCGTACGTTTGAAACGTGTGTACGGTGTACTGTTAAAAAGGATCGTTTCGGTAAAATACGAATGTTGTAATGTTTCGCCGAAATTTTTGCGTGTCCTTCCGTGTTTTGGTGACATTTCCATTTTTATTTCTTATTGAAATGTCAGACAGTTAACTAGCAACGAGAGGCGATGTTTTTTTTCAAGCCTTTATTGTTCCATTGCTGTACACTGGTTTAACTACGTTACGACAAAATTTAAGCCTATAGCATAAGAAACTGGGCACGTGCGACACACGCCTCAAAAACATAGTTTCGTAACGTACTCGAATGTGTGCTGATTTCCTCACGATTTTTCCTTCGCCGTTATGGCGAGTGACATTTAATTTTTAATTAATACACGTGCCAGCATTCGAACCCAGAACCACGGGGGGAGACTGAAACACAAAACCACTAGGCTATCAGTGCTGTCGAGAAGCAATAAAAGCTGGCAACAACAGAACAATAACACAATTTATAGATTTACGAGTACTTGAGATATGAGATATTCCTGACATTTCGAGGAATTTATGCGTGCAGGGGTTTTAACAGTTAATAAAACTATTATTTCTTATGTTTCATTGATATTTATTACGACCCGTTTTTTTGTGGATTTTTTATCATTAACGCGGTTTTCAATATTACCAATATGTTTAACAGACAGCTACATTATTTATACGAGAAAAGTATGCGAACCAAAATGAAGCAACAATATATTACGTTACAAAAAAGTTTCGCCATACGATCTTGGTGCTTGGTGTATGTTTGCTGACATGAAGAAATTCGTCTTGTACATGTTGTCTTTCTAAAATGGAACTTTTACTAAAGCATTTATACACTAAAGCATTGTGGTTATATTCAACTATAATAGTTCTTTCCCATATATCTTGTTTAAACATACAAAATTCAGGTCTTCCTTATGTGTTTATTAAGTTTATAAATGAATAGGAAACGATAACAAAAATCCAGTTAAGCAAATTTTATGAAAATTGCTTAATTTTTTCCTGTGAACGATATCCTGATTGCAACAATTTACAACTTTTCGTTTAATTTGTCGTATCCTATGTAAATTCGTAAATTCGCTAAATGCCAAAATCGAACACGCATATTTAAACGTTTCCACCAACGTCTTCAAATTGTTGCTAATATTACGTAAGCGTAAGACAATAGATGCTTCATAAAAAACCACCGCTTAAATCCTTTAAGAGTGAATATCACTTATTATAACGGTGAAGCAAACACCTCAAAGAAATCTACACTACTTAGTGTTCTTCAATGAGCTGTAAGATTTTTGCAGTAAACCAATCTAATAATTGGTGGTAGACTATCTCTTTAGATTTTTACATGACACTCGAATGAGTCATACAATGCATAAACTGCCCAATTTTGGTCATAAACGTTCTTGAAACAATAATACACAAGTAATCAACTGTTTTTAATTTAAGCTAAAATTACTTCACAACGATCCGTGAATACAGTATGGAATGTAACGGGTTCCACAATAGACTACTACAAGCCGCTGCAGAGCTGGTCCAGTGACTCGGCCGTTGATGCATTAGTTAATGAACGCGATTGCCGAGCCACGGGTTATGGATTCCGACCGAGGAAAATGTTTTGTGAGACAACCACGAATGTCTGCTCTGTATCTGGATGGTAAAGATTGGGTGTTAAGAATGTATTTAGAATCTTAACGTAATAATGGCTAAATTGGAATTAAATTAAAATTGGATTTGTTCTTGAAATGGTCCCAATGTAATATTAGTTATTTCAGTTCAAAATAAGTTTAATAATGTATAACGTTGCAAAGAATTGCATTCAGTGGTGTTCTGTTAAAGTATAGTTAGTTACCATTATATCGCTCGTACTTTCTACACTTTATTTAAACGCTATGATAGTATCAATGACTCAGTGATAAATCAAAGTTCAGTTCAATTGGCCTAGTTCAGACCTGATTGTTATTACGTAACATCATTTACTATGCTATATACTGCGTGGAATCTTTATTACTTATTAAAAAGCCTTTATCATCTATTGGCACACGGTGTATGCCAATTAATGAAGGCATGAAAATCGTTTTGCATAAAATGACGTGTTCACATCATCTCCCGTATGATCTGGTATGTATTGGTTGCCTAACATTGCCAGACTTGGAATATATCTTACAGTATCTAATCTATATGAAACATCTATAATAATAGACCGCATTTCTAGCTGACCTTTCTGACAGTTACTTCGGATGCTTCGAATCCCTACGCTACAAATGTATTACAAGCCACGTGTACCATGTTTTAGATACAAATATGCACACAATCACTCCTATTTCTTATGAACATAGGCAGATACTAAACATTCCTACCAGCTTTGCCGTATTCGAAGACATCGTACATCCATCATGACCATCGTATACGACGTCTTAAATGCGATAGATGATAATTTAGCTTTAAGTCAATCTGCATTCAATATTAATCTTGTCGTAACTTAACAATCAATTTGCATACTTAAGAATAATTATTTGACATACATTTTGTATAAGTTGCGTGATACATACATATATATGTCCGTTCTGATCCAGGTATTCAAAGGATTTAGGTAGCAGTTACTCTGCAAAGCGTCATATTTAGCGTATAAACCTCAAAATGCAGCAGAGAGATAGTAAACACCACAGGCGCGCGGAATACATATCATAAAGCAGCTAAAGCACACGCTATCCAGATACAGCCTACATGTTATCTAGAAACGCCTCGCGGAATTTGTATTATGTAACACCCATGTACCGGCAGTGCTTCATTATTAAGTCATGTCTATATAATACTGTACTCTATATCAGTTAAATACAAATAATAAATACATTGATGTCAATGTTTTTACTTTAATGCAGATTTACTTTAATCAAACGATGTAAGTACTTAAAAATACCAGGTTCGAGGTACGTCTGATAAAGGAGTCGGTGTGACGATTTCAATGAAAAAAGACGAGGTGAAAGAAATTTGCCTGCACCTTGGCCAGTGGAAATCTCTACTCTCTGGCAACTGCTGTGGGATATAGGCGTGATTTACATAATATATCAAGCTACACTTAATTACAGTAATCATGTCAGAGGAATTACTCATGATAATTAGCATAGAAGCCATTTCTAAATCGATATCAACTCTTTGATACATAATTTTTTCGAGCGGTAGAGAGCATTGTGAACAAATGTTGCTAGATTATGGGGTCGTATGCATCCCTTGTGGCGCGCAGTACGCGGGAACGGAATTTATATTGAACGGCAAGCATGCACTGTACTGGAGCCGAGGCATTTACCGGGGAACCGCATAAATATCCCGTAATTACTTCAATAGAGATCCATCATTGACCAGGTCGATGAATTTTGATTTGTTTTCCGATACAATTTGTTGTGATGCGCTCATATCGTTTGTACAGGATTGGAAAGAAAGGCATTTCTCTAGTATCTATCTATTTCTGCCTCAAATGAGAAGTGCTTGGAAATTTTGTAGGTAGAAATTAAGTAGGTAGTAATTACTCTTTCTCTCTTTTGAACAGCAGTTGGATTGCTTTTTATGTGTTTACTAGTTCCTTTACATTCAAAATATGTATGTAGTATATTTCATATTAAGAGTATACGAGTAGGTATTCTATCAATAATGTCATGTTATATATATAAAGCGGTAAAAACCCATGTGAATCATTTTGTTTATCTCTTTGTTCTCGAATCGAGGAAGGAACTCGAATAACCTACTTAGTTTAACGCTACATACGTATTTTGATTGGCTTAAACGTTTGAAACCATATAGCATGTTGCGTTAATGTATTACCTAAAAATTTAAAAAAAAAGGATTTTTATACTCTTTGCGCAAACACGTAGCTCGTTAATAAAATGTAATTTTTACACAATAATCAAGTTCAATTATTGAATTTTAATAAATTATATTTTAATACCACGCATAAACTCCGCGATTAAGTTTCATTCTTGTATAATAGCGATAATGTGAAACATCCGTATGTATATGTACTGCGGCGGACATTGGAATTTCTATTAAAGAGGAAGAATGCACTGCACAGGAGCTTCCATCGATAAACCACAAACATAACGACCATGCACGTAATTGCTCCCGTCTGGGGTTACGAACGGGTCTTTAAAATATTGAATTTTCATTTGACATTTCTAACACAATAAATATATTGATTCTTATTAACACAGTTACATGAATCCCGAGTTATCTTTACGACGAATGTATTTATTTATTTATTTTCTAGAAACTTAACCTAACATTACAGGGTGACCTAATTCGGTAGGCAAGTTAATATCATTATTATTAATATTATTCTAATAATATTAAACCAAATGCATGTTAATGCGTGTTTATCTGATATGAATTACAAGTAAAATAATTTTCATTAGTTAAGATTCAGAATTAAGTGAGGAATTCATTTAAATATGTTTATGCTATTTGGGAGTTTTTATTTTGATGAAGTAGAAAAATTAAAGCCGTAACATAAATATATATAACATAAAAGCAATTCGTTTTAAGATTTAAAAATAATGTGTTAATATAATACAGAATATCAGTGTTTTATTGTAATATAGATATAAATTGCCCTAAGCGCAGTACACATTACACTGTGATTTTTCTTAATTTTTGCTGTGACAGAGCCCATAAATAAATGTTTCTTTCTTCCTTATTTTTATTCAAAGGCCAGGTCACAGCAGGCGTGACAGGACGCGAGGCGCCCACGCCGCCGTTTAGAAACTCGCCTTGCGAAACAGCTGTTTCATGATTTTGCATGTTAACCCGTACCCACTGGATAACTGAGAAACGGCGTATAGCATAAACTATTTACAGTGAAAGCGTCATAATAAAATAGTGTATTTAGTAGCTGTAGAGCATTTTTTAAATATTAAATTTTCGCTACTAAAAAATATTGCATTTGCATTTAATCAGTCGATGAAATAACCAGATCTTTACTTCAAAGGCGTCACCAATAATTCCTATGTAATTACCAATTTATTCGCAGAGATTGTCACTTAGATCGCTGAAGAAAAAACATTGCTTTACTAACATGAGAATGTGAAAACCCATATTCTACGACCTAGAGCGCATTATTAGGCCTTAGGTTTTTTCAGAATGTTTTCGTTCACCGTTATTGCGTCCAATATTCAATTTTCTTCTATACCAACGTATGCATATTATGAGAGTGCAAATTACATTAATTAAACAAAAATATAGAAGCTGAACTGTAGATCCCAAAGCACTAACCACTACTTTGTATGCAGTGGAATAATATTAAACGAAGCGCTTATGAATTCTCCCGTTAAATATTTATATAGCAGCTGTCATTAAAACGAATGTATATTATGTGTATTATCTCGAAGTGAAGCATGTGCTGTGTATAAAAGAGAATAGAGCAGCCATGCGTTACGAACAGGAAAGGATAAACAATAAAAACATGTCTATGACATTATAATTACACAGTTTTAACAGATTTTGTAGCATGCATAAGTATGAATTTTTTTAATGGAAATGACATTAAAATTATTAACATTTCCATAATCTTACACTGTTAAATTGTAGTTACTACGGAAAAACTTTCAACAAACTGAGGGACGTACATGTTGTTTGTTCTATAAATATGCTCTAGTATATAATCAATGTTAATAATTATGTCATAAATAATCTCCGCCAGTCTACACCGGATAGTGGGATGATGCATGGTTCAAGTAGACGAACGTTGCACAACAGTATCGTATACTACAGTTAGCCAAGGACGCAGCCACATCATAAGCATCACATCACATCATTGTATTTTTTCTATAATAGTAATCCGTGGTTAACGGTATTGGTCAACGACTTAGCACAACATGTATGTGAAATTGTGACTATTTGTAATTTTTGCTTTTGATTGTTTGTTAATC
>DWQT01000592.1:0-21277 GCA_018244895.1 Myscelus amystis hages | reverse complement strand
ACTCGCGTTCACACGGAGACATTCGATGTATACACTGAGTGTACGGTGTATAGTGTCGTAGTCTGAACCGGCCTTAAGTAAACGTACACAACTGGTGTAAACTAACAGTCCTATACACAATAAAGAATGAACAATGAATGTTCTTATTGACGCCTAGAATTCCTACAGTCCTTGCATAGTCCTATTAGAGCTTCGTTGCACATGTTCCATGAATACTGGAGTAGTTATACTGATAGTAGTATAACCAACTCAGTCCCCAAAACAACAGTAATTCACATAGTGTTCTTTTAAAGTAAATGGTATACAAACGTATGAAATAATGGATGCTATTGAGGTAGTAGGTAATCTCCTCATAACTCGAACATAACTCAAATAGAAGACTGTAGCTTCTCGGTTGCAGACGTCTGCGAGTGGCGATTACTACATACATAGTTGTGATCGATTAGTTAGATTTTTTCACAAGAAAATTCTTCACAACTGTACTCCACTTGGTTCCACTTCTCACAGCAGTAAAGTGCAAGGGACTTCTATACATAGTATATATAGTTTCCTGTCCCTATCTATGCGTAGATCTTTCAAACTACGCAACGGATTTTGATGCGTTTTATTTTAAATAGACAGTGATTCAAAAGGAAGGTTTACATGTATAGCTAGCTTTTGTCGGCGGCTTCGCACGCGTTGCAATTCGGAATTTCTTAATAGCAATAAATAATGTAGTACATGAATTTAGATACCCCAAAGATAGCAGGAAAGTTTCACGGTGTAGGGAAATGGGAATTGTTTTACTCCGAATTAAAAGCGCGCGAAGTCGCAGCCAAAAGCTAGTTACATATAACTATATAAACGATGTAAGTAAAAATTCATTCTCTGGTTATTGTATCATTGCAGATAATACTGCAGTCGTGTTTTGCATTTGTTTTCAATGATCTTGGACTCCTGGTACTCTGAGGTAAGCTTCAAGTCCGGTATAATCCTGAACCGTACAATCATATAACCAAGTAGGTTCATTGTTTCTAATACAATGCATTTGTATGAAGTCCGCGTTGATTTCGGATGCTTTTGTGACATGCGACAATACGTACTGAAAAGGGATATACCATAGATAAGATTGTACATCATTGTTTGTTACCTACTCGTATTACGAGTATTATGTATTGTCAGCAATTATTATTGTTATCCGCTGCGGAGTGTAAATGTAGTTCCGGGTTAGACAATGAACAGAATGGAGGGCCTAATAAGTGCGTACCCGTAGACAAGCTGTCTACCGACAGCTCCCGTCAAGTATCGATCACTGGCTTTGTTTTCATGTTTCTTCCTTTACTTATACGCCTTTTTTCAAAATCCATGAATGCTGTATTAACTGGTCTGTCCGTTGTTGCACGTCAAATTCATATTATTAAAATTCAGTTAATATTCGTCGGATATAAATAAAAATAAAAATATTTATCAATTAATCTATTTATGTTAATTATATTGCGTTATTGATTATGACAACGTTAATCAAATTCTATTCAAGACTGTTAATTTTTATAGCACGCGTTATGACCGAACACTAATGATAGCAGACGTCTCTAAATGGTTATAAAATATTACGACTGGTACTACACTACTGTCATAATAAATTAGACTATTTAATATATTTACGCGTAGCCGTGTATGTAATTTACTCTCGTAAAAGCAGCTCGTAAAAGTCGATAAAGGTACATAGTTAGCGAGTGCGCGCGATATAATTACCTGTAAGCAAGGTGTTAAGCGCGGTCCGTCTCGCGGCGTCGCGGGTCGCGGCAGGCCGCCGGCGGCAGGGCGGGCGGAAGCTGCGTCGCATCCCGCCCGATGCAGTCACCCTCTCCGCCGCCCCACGCCCCGAGCCCCGCGCCCCCCGGCCGCGAGGCGCGTGCGCCCGCCGGCCGGCGACTCAGTTCACCGCCGCGCCGCGAGATCACCACACGTGCGTTGCGTTACCGGACGCGGCGCCTAAACGATCGAACGCGCTTACATTTTATACCAGTGACTCGAGAGGGAAACCTCTCGCTCGACCGTCAAGATTGCTTCGCAAGTGGAAATGCCGACGAGCCTGTTCGGAGAACTGGGCGGCGGCGGCCTGGTGGAAGACCAGCGCGCCTTCAAACTGGCGCTCGAGCTGAGCATGCTGAGCTTCGGGGACAGTTTGCCCTCGTCGAACCCCCTGGCGAGCCCGCTCGGGTTCGCGCCGCCGCCCGACGACCGCGCGAAGAAGTCACAGAACATGACGGAGTGCGTGCCGGTGCCCTCCTCGGAGCACGTCGCCGAGATCGTCGGGAGACAAGGTACGGTACGGGAACTGTTTTCTGCGAGTTGAGGTTATGTCGTGCCGGCGTTTCGCTCGCGACCTGCGCAACCCTTATATAAGGGCGCACGTGTCGCACCGGCTCGATTTTAGGTTATGTTCGATCATAATTAACGAGAACACGAAATATCCTCAACTCGCTGCATCGCACGCACCGAGCTCGATGAATTTTTGTTTGTTTACCCTCGCGAGTGCGGCTCGTGTCGGTGGCCGCTGCATTCGTGCAGTGCGTTCGTCTCGTAGGCGCTTAGATGCGACTCCGTAGCTTTGACGTAGAGCAATGTAGTCAGAATATGTGTGCTTGTGCCGTGTAAATAAATGATCGCGTAGCCGGCGTCCGCTTCGGTGGAACTTCCCAAGTAATTTCTCGCTCTAAAATCGCTGTAAGGCTTCTCGAATCAAAGAACTGGCGAAAAAAACCAAGGTCTAATTAAAACGCATCGTCGAGCAAAAAACGTTACCCTCAGGGATGTCGGCAGGTCGGCGAGGGCTGCGTAGAAAAAATACCGACAAAGTAAATTGGACGCAGCCTTATCTGAGACTAATTTTTCTAAATGTGCAACGGATTTGCGTAAAAAAAAAGAAAAACTATTTCGTCGTGTTTCTTAGTTGTATACTTGCAACTTCTTGCCACCAGAACGGAAATTTAATCTAGTGCCATAATAATTAACCAAGGGTAGATTGTATATGCTGTGAAAGGGTAAATGTGGGTAATCGCAAGGTCATTGACACCAGAGTACATGCGTGAAGTGTAATTATATGTATGGGCCTAGTCGTATGTCACGTAGAATATCATGTGTACGTTTATTATATAACAATAACTTATACTGATTTTCCAATGTAATGTTTTTCATTTTCATTTATATATTTTATAAAGTAGTTTTAGTAACGCATGTCAGTCCTAAAAGTCAGTTCCACTGGCATGATTTTAATATTTCAATATCGTATGCTAATCATTAAATTAAATCATTTAGTTAATTCGTGTATTTCAATGTTGGTTCCAAGGTCCCAACCCATTATAAAACGCAATTTATACCTACATAGCTTATTCCACGCACATACATTTTAGCACCGTAAGGAAAGGTACGTTCACAGTAAATCAAATATCTACCTACCGTTTATTTTTTATTGTGAAGGGCTTACAAACAAATAATAACTTCGCATACACGTGTATTATGTACAAAATCACAAACAGAGTTCTTTACTGAACGTGTTAACTGTGAGTACAGTATCTGAATAATTCACTAATTAGTACAAGAGCGTAATTAAATTTATTACGTTCCGGGATATCTTCGCGCAGGCGGTATTTTAGGCAGATATACATATGTATGTGACGATACATTTAATTAGGACGTGTTTTTAGTCTTTATGAATAAGGGTCTAATAATCATACTCGTTAATCATTGCTTTTAACTTAACCATATTATCCTTTAAATATCAACTCTGACGACTATAAATACTTTACACGATAAATTGTTATTACACTGTTGTTCTTGTCTCGTCTGTAGATTAACAAATAAGTAATTAAAGTATCGGATATTTAAATAAACAATATAAAACAGAAAAAGAAACACAACACGTTTTGATAACTAGAAATTGAGTCAAGCGTATGTTTAACGTTAAAATGACAGTTGTCTGAATTCGATGAAATAATTGATAGACGTTTTTGATGCAGTATACTGTTTTTATTGCCAATGGATTATTAATGCTTTATTAATGAACACTGATCGAATGAGCGCGCAGGAAGCGTCCTGGCCACTAGTGCCGCGGTCCCGGCAGATTGAGTTAGCGGCCGATCGCTTCGTGTGACGTCATACTACGCCGCCATTACATTGTCACACCATAAACAAACTGTAAATCGTTCATTTTGTCAATATATTAATAAGCAACCATTTTTTTTACATATAAAAGTTACTTTGTCACTGGCAATGTATATAATGATATAAAAAAAAACTTAACTATAAATACGACACAAATATTGATAATAAAATTTTATGACAGATGAGTAAGTAATCATTATGTATTATTATGATAATTAGGAACGTAAAAGGCTTGAGATTATTTTTACTCAAAAAATGAATTACGTATAGAAATAAATCAAACTTACAAAATATTATTGTACTCCAATGACATGGTATTCATATTTTTTGTAACTCAATATCAAAATAGTGCGGACTTTAAAAAAGTTTTAAGCTCTTTATAAAGTTAAAGCAGTCGAACTGAGTAACACAGAAAGCTGGATTCCTCCAGACCTTTCCCATAGCCAAGGAACAATAACACACGATTGTAGCGAGCTATACTTGTGTAGGGCCTCGCATTTCCAGCCAGCGACTCATAAAATCGGAGCAAAAAAACACTACCGCGACACTTGCAACCTTGTCTAACTACCGTCCGCTCCCTACGGCCAAACATCTTAACGGCAACGCGTCGCCCTTTACTGCGACATAGTCCCATCTGCGGACCATTTCGTATTGTAATGTAGGTTATATCGCTATATTTAGGGCGACTCGGAGTTTGCTCGAAGCTTGAGTTTGTTTAAATGTTTTTAGTCTGCTTTCTTTGAACCTAGCGTAGATACTAATAAATTAATATGGACGTGTGGTGTTCTGTTTATTATTTAATGTGTTTTGTTAGTCGTTGTTGAAGATGTAATATCTATTTATAAATTGTTAGTATATATCTCATTGGCGTCGTGTTATATTTAGTAAAACTTTGTATTGTTAGTCTTTTGTAAAAAATGCGTTTAAAGAATTTTCTAAAAAGGCACAGGTTAGTTTTTTAATGGCGGATGTCATAAAAAGATCTAGAAGGTTCCGAGAATACATCTTTTTTATTTCCCGCACTACCTAACAATAGTCAGAATGGTAGAAATTCAATACGTACTTGGCAACACAGGCCTGTTTGGCAGTTTTTGTTTATCATAAAGGACTGAGTCCCTACTTATTCGTGTAAGATACCTACGTACTTTAATTTTATTTTTATTTAAATATTCACCTTTTGGTGTTTGAATATACAACCAGGTATTTTATCTACAAAGGAGGAAAAATTATGACAACTATTTGGTTTTTATATATTTTTTAAATGGCAACTTTGTTAACAAAAAAATTTGCCTTGTCCAAAAATGTACGTAAAAAAATTAAGACTTAAACGAGTTTAAGTATATTTAATTTTTTGCAGAACTTATCTTAAGGTATTTAGGCGGTAAAAAGAATTTGAACAGTCGGATTCGTATTCCCAACTAATTCCAACAATTTTTGTCTTCAAAAGTTCTATATAAAGAGATTCTTCAAGTTTTGTATAAGAAAGTAAATGTACGGTATTTAGATTCGCACTGATGCATGCGAAAATCGTTTGAACCTCGAGAATGTACTGCGTTCTTTATATGTACCACTCCAGAGCGGGACTGCATTCCTAGGTATTTTTTCAATAATTAAAACATTTTAAAGTGTATACTTTATGCAAATGTATCCTATATGCACGACGTGGTGCTCAACCGCAGGCGCTTAATGTTGAAACGCGTTCTATTTTTAAATTAACGGATACAGTTTTTCTTGATTTGCCTTACATGCCAGGAGATGTAATTACAGTCTAGAAGTTTCGTATTGTATTGAAAAATAAATAAAACGTTCGCTAATGAATAGGTACGTGTTACCGAACGCAGACAGCTGCGACGGGCCAACGCGAGACGCCGGCCCATTAGCGTGTACCGAACTCGTACTGGACGAAACACCCGCGCACCTTCGTCTATCGCGCCATATTTAAAATTCCTCTCAAAACGCGATTACGACCTTATAACTACGCACATTAATATGACATGAATATACAATAAGGACATCCTTTATACCGTACGGCCGCGACACAACTCGAGAACGCGACCTTATCGGCCTGAAAATAAAACGCTCGCGACTTAAAGAAGACGTCTTTGTTTGTGCCAATGACATATGTTGAAGGCGATGCAATATACCAAAAGGAGGTTGTTTAAAATTCTCGCGTTTACGCGCGGACATGCCGTGACGTCACGTCCGGTTGTCGACAAGCCGCGTCGAGCCGCGACTATCGATAACGTCGATTGGCGATGTACGATTGTCCCGATGTCGATCGAACCTCCTGTCGGCGCGTCTGTTGTTTTGATTTGTAGTGGCGAGACGCGCGATGTTTTGCATCTTGTGAAATCGCCGTTTGGTGTGCTACATGTCGCTTCATTTTTATACGACGTTAATCGTATTGTAACCGATAGTTTCGAGGCATTCCAGACGTGCCACGTTTCATTGTAACTCGGGTAACATCCGTAGTACGAAGTCGACCATAACAATGTTTCCAAAGCGCGCTGTGTACGAGTAATTCATCCCCGTCCGTCACGAGCCGGTTCTACTGACGGGTCGCCGCGACCGGTTCCACATCAATGACTGCCAACCCCTCTTTCGGCCTCTGTTTACTCCTCATCTTGATAGGCCCGTTTTTTATCAACAGTAACTCTCATTTTTGACGTTATCCAACCGTTTTGTCGCGTAAACAATTGTTCAGAAATGAAACACGATAATTTCGTTTTTAAACGAGCGACACGACGCTTGATGGGAAAGTAATGGATGCAATTTGCGTGCATTTTATAATGAAAGAAAACAACATAGTGAAACACACGTGCGAGCGGTATGCCAGTACTAAGATCGGAGCGCGGCTAGGCGGTAACCGGCGACCGGCGTGATTCGCAGAGCCGTGCGTTCCGGTCGACGCCACCGCAGTCAGGGTCAAGGCTTTAGCTCCTGCACACTTCTGCACGCCTGGTACACGCGGGGAGCGCCGCCCGTCTTGCTCTCTCTTTGTATCGAACGGAAATGGAGCGCTAAAAGCGAATCTGATAGATAGTTAGCTTATTTTCCCACGGCCGTCGCCCGTAGGCATTGTCTTTAATTGAGTACGCTCAATGTCTCCCATCATGAAATTACCCCTCGATGTCGCAACATATTGACAAAATAGACTCATAACTAAATTTAGTGTTGCGCCATAATTCTTATATTATACGATTAAGAAAGTCGTAAATGTCACACGTCGATTTAAAACTTCCAATGATCGCTAAATTAGTTGTTAACCGGCTAACAGCTATTACTTTAACAAGATTACACAAATCTCGATCCGTTGACAATTTTTGAATGAAACCTCTCGACGGTGGAAAAAAAATAAAACGCCCAGCTGTGTCCTGACGCGGAGACGTCCCGAAATTCCAGGGCTACATTTTTTGTGTGACTTGACAGATGCACTCTGGGACGCCGCTAACCGCATCTTGCGTCCTTATCTCGCATTCGGAAACACGATCCACGTGTACATGAACTACGACGAATTCGAGGGTTATTTTAAGGTGCATCACCCCGTCCCTGTCGCTCGCCGTGGCGCCACCGCCTCGAGAACGGGGCCACACGAGCTCGCTCCCGTTTGTATGGAACGGCGGGTGTAGCTACATTCTTAAACATGGCCACTTTTTGTTTTGAAACACAAACATTACACCGGCGGTCGAGTGCAGTGAACTAGGACTCATTCGGACTCGTGGCTTGCAGCGAAAGAAGCGGCCGTGACGTCACGCTGCGCCGGCACCCCCACGTCTGCGAAACTTAGGGACCCTAATGAATGACTTCCTAATTGCCGCGGCAGCACGAATAAACTCGTAATCCGGCGCGAGAATCCCGCCTCTGTTTAATTATGGACCTTGCGTCTTTTCGATTGCAGCCTGAAATCGGCTGCCGCGCGTCTCGCGACGCGTACTTGTGGACGCGAGTGATTATTTACGATTCTATTATTGAGTCTTAAACGTCGGCGTAATACAAAACGGAATCGAGTCTTATTAACGCGGGGCTTAGAGCCATTTCAGCTTGGGAGGGGGTGGAGCGTAGACCGCGTTCGCGCCGGGCGGCGTGCGGTCGCGCTGTAGAGCGACAAGTCGATATGCTTCCCGCACTAATGTTGACAACAATCCATCTCTGGCTGTCAGGCGGCGCCGCGAATTAGACTCACTCCCATTTCGATTTACTCCGCGTCCAGCGCCGGTAATAAGCGGCGATCCCGCTGGCGACTTTCATTATTGCGGCTCCGCGCGCGCCGTCTCTCGAAAACTATGCGATAGCAATTTCTGTACGAGATTAATTTATTTGTCGCGGACTACATTATTGTGCGTAAAAAATTCTCGTTCGTTTTCTTACAAAGGTTTAATGACAGGATACGATGTTAATGCCTCGGGAGTCGAAGTCCGCGGCTGCAGATGTGCGAATGTCGCGAGGAATGCGCCCGCTCTAGCGCGCGGCGACACATGTGTCCGAGATCGGCGTTGACGCTCGCAGCCGTGAACAATTGCTGGAGATATTGAACAATTCCGTCCGCGGAACCGGTCGCCCGCCGCCACTGATACTACACTCTTTATGACTGCAACTTGTTAGCACCGAATAAACTCACTACTGTAATTATTTCAATATATGTACTTAAGTTTTAGGAAAGAAGTTCCTTATCGCGCGTTGCGAAGGAGGCTAGACGGAAAAAAATCAGACGAAAATTTCAGACGGAAGTTGTCCGACACACTAGTGTCGCCGTTTAAAAGAAATAAAATGTTATTAGGTACAATTCCTTCACTAATTAATCGAAAGGAACTTCGTTCCATTCGGGTGTTTTTTGACACCTCTTGTGTTTTTTTTCACCGTGGACAACATTGTGACGTTAGTAGACTAGATAAAATCCCACGTGTTGTAACAGTGTTTTTAATAAATGCGAATAGGTATGCGGCTAATTGCAGCCGTGAACTTGGATCGAACCCGCTAATCCGCGGCCGTCAACCCGCGCGAGTCGATTGCCTTCGTAACGTATTTCACGAACCGTCAAACGTAACCACTTAAGGCTAATTGGGGAACGCAACACGTCTTATCGACCGGCGGCCGCATCTGCCGCAACCGTCCAACGGCCGGCGACACCTGCCGGCTTCAACCGTCTCCTGCTTGCCTAACAATTCGATGAAAGCAATAATCGCCCTTGTAAATACATCGATTACTTGCCACCGCAACTGTTGTGAGAATTGCTTATTAATTTATCCTTCGTTCTTTAGCAACCGCAAGAACATTTTGAAGGACAACGCTACTTTAGTTTAAATTTAATACGTTTAATTGATAACGTACTTAATATGTTATCCATGTACTACAGTTAATTAAATGAAACGTAGATTTATTGCTGCTGCTTCACACTTTAGATTGATACGTGTCACTTGAAAAATTGTCATTAATAATTTTTTTGTAATCGTAAATTTGGTAGTCACTTTCGAGTGGAACGAGGACATAATCGGAGCGTGAATAAAACACGATATGTTCCGTTCGCCGTAAGCGCAGTGCGTGAGCCCGCACGTGTGTGCCTACGAGCACATACACGGGCGGATGTTGTGCCTTGTGCTTTAGTTTTGTTCTTCGTTCTCACACAACAATAATACACGAAGACATCGCTCACGCGTCTGGATCATTCCAGCCATTCAAATTTAGAACGTTACAATTAAGAATTTTTAAGTCTTCCTTTTTTAAAACAGTTTAATACAAAATTCTTTTTGTTTCTTAAACCATAGTAAGTTGTATGATAGCCATATACATTTTAATGATTTTACGATTTTACATTATAGACAAAAGCTATATAATTGGTAATATTTAAAATGTTACCTGTGTCGAAATTCTTATCTTAACTGTTATAGGTAAACATAATTCATGTTTTAATATAATATTTATTACTTCTCTGTATATAACGGAAGAAACTAGCAGCTATATGTAATTGGGCATTGTCACACTTTAGTTTCATTAAATTGTGTTTGAATGAGGAAGGATTGGGATGACGGGTGCATGACTCAAGCCCGGCCAGTCAATTCATTTAACGATAGACTCGCCAGGGTAAAGGTACACTATTACGTAACACTTAAATTTACACCATTTCTATTCACATCTGACTAACACTCGATCTTGATATTAAAGCGTAATTATCATGTTATGTAATTTACAGAACAAAAAGTTGAGTAGCTAACAAATTGATGATTTCAAAGAATATACTCGAAGGAATGCATCAACAATTTCATTTATTAGCGTGAATCACTACTCTAGTGCAAAATGGAGACGCAATCTCTTGTACGTCTATAAAATAGTTTTACTCCGCGGAGATCGCATCAATTCTGCTAGTGGACGAAATAAAAGCTTTTAAAAACGGGTAAAGCAGGTGCGCTCGAGTCGAGTTGACGCGTAAGGGCCACATTTAATGTCAACTATTAATACCGAAAGTACTATGGCCATTATACTATTATTATATTGAACAAACCAGCAGTTATTCCCACTAATTACGCGTACGTAGATCGTTTTTATATTGCATCGAATTCCTCCAGCTAAAGACGGTATGACAATGCTGTTTGAGTAACCATGCACAAATGGGGTGCAAATACTACATTTAGATATATATTCATATTTTGAAGATAATTAGAATGTGTGCTGTCCTAACAAAACAAAACTTTGTTGTTCAACGAATAGTACATTAATATGCTTTTTTAGTCTGCAATTTCACACCGTGCTGCATTAATTTTACAAAAAATAAACACCTGTCTCCATTAACACAGACCTTTATACCCATTGTGAATTAAAAGTAAATGACTTCCTTTATCGCGTTTTAAATTATACCATTGGATTTGGTGATTGTCTCATTCAACGACCTTATCTCTTATTATAGATTTTTAATTGAATATCAGACACTAATTTGTTCAAAAATGAACAAAAGTGTCAATAATTTAAATGTAAGTGTCAGTAATTTGACAGTTTCGAATATTTTAATAATACCTACTGGGAGCTTACACTATGACAGTTAAACTTAATTTTTATATGTATTCTTTTTAACACCTCTTGCTAGTTGCAAGTACTGGGCATTTTAATGATTCTTATAGAATTTCTTATCGTTTGCATTTGAATAACATTAAGTACGGTACGCATTCTATCGAAACGCAAAACATACATTGTAAAAAAGAAGTTAATTTGTTTTCCGGCGAGAACCGGAAACGGGAGATACCAATTTGACAAATGAGAGAAATTTTAAACGAACGTCAAATGTTTGTAATTATATTCGAATCGATTAAATTCATGTTACAAAGAAGTAATTTATAAACAGGCCGTCAATTGTTTCTCGCGCCCAGGGTACTAGGCTCGCATAAGTGCGTGGTCGCGCAGTCGTTATCCAATGAAATTTGATTAAAAGGGCAACGGCAATGCGTCTGGTGCGCGCGACAGCTGCGTGTTCCGTTGCCACTCCGGAGTTGGCCGCAAGCAAACGTCCGACCGTTAAAACGAAACGCCACAACCGTCACTCTAGTTATGTATGTTGAGAAAGTACCAGGAGTACATAAAAAGTCGTACGAGGCATTGTTTTGAAAGGGTTTTGTTATGCAAATATCGAGAAATAGAGCAATGATGTATAAGCTGTGGCGAAGCGATAACAGTTAGCTGACATTGACGTATGTTTTCGGTAACTTAAATCGCATTTTAGTAATAGTTCATTACCGAAAATTAGGGTATTTCCACTAACTAACGTAATTAAGATCTCTTCAAAACTGGTTGAAATTGTCGTGCTATTTCCATTTATTTGCACGTTTTAGTTATATGTTGCATTGAATTAATAAGACAAACACTTAGTCGTACCTAATATATTTGCAGTTTGTTGAAATTTCTAAACGCGATTTAAGGAGTAACGACAATTAGGTCTAGTTAACCCCCGGCAGCTGCGTTTTCCGTTGGGTCCGCGTGAGAGCCACAACGGCTAACCGTGGCCTAGCAGGTGAGGGGTTGAGAATATTGTTGGCTATTGTTATGTACAACTTGTCAAAGGGGAACCAAACTCGTTTAAGGTAACGCGTATCTTATTCTTGAACTGTTTTTTATTTAATTTAATATTTCCTTTTAATAGTGTAACTTATTAGCTGTTAATTAGGTAACGTTCTGGATGTAGGTATCGTATGTGAACCAAACAAATTTCGAGTCTAATTGTTAACGTTTCTGAGTTCCTGGTAATTCGTTCCACCATTATCGTGTACACAAACTAAATAGGTCTTCTCTCATTCACAGTTAGTATTTAAAATATTATTTATTATAAGTATTTTAGAAAACATTAAGAATATTTGAAATAATAATTTAAAAAAAAATTGACATTTGGCATATAAACATAAACTTCCGTGGCAGTGGGCAGTGTTGATCATAGTAACTTAATTGAATAAAACAACCCCATTATGTTCTTGTTTTTGTATTCAGATGGGTAGTGTCAAAGAACAGATAATAAAACTGGAAAATGTCATAAAAGCTTTTTAGCCTATGTTTTAATGTTAAATTTATGTTATTTTCAAGATGGCCTACCATGGAATTTCTTGTGCCGCTTTCGGCAAGCTTTTTGCACCGTCAGTGGCTCGTTGACATTTAAAAAGAGTTGTTTTATTATTTAACTAGTTGCTCAACCGCGCGCGATAATATTTCAAGTTGGCTACGAAATATAATACATAACGTATTCACGATAAACGTATCCTAAGATACTCTCAATAACAACAGCTGTCTACCAGTGATGGTTTTATTAAAATCGCTAAAACCATTTCGCGGATTGGCTGGAACAAACAGACAGTCGTTTTTAAGGGGTTTTGTTGTATGTAGCAACTTACAAACATACACTTGAATTTTATTATATTAGTATGGATATTTATGTGTTTGGTGATGTTTTAATTCTATATTGGTGATAGAAAAAGCTAAAGATTACACTATCGAATATAACCTCTATATCCTTGTGTCAATTCTGTTGAAAATCGAACCAAATAACTCACTATGAAACAAGGTTCCCATTACGATGCAATTTCGGAAACCGCAGAGTTTTATCGGTTTCCGTTATCTGCCGATTATTTCCCCCGCCTCATTTTGGTCGAACTCCCTGTCAAATTATCCCTCTCAATAATAAATAATTATTAACCCAATAAAATGAGATTTTTTTCACACGTGCTCCAGAAATGGGAATTGTAATTAATTATATTTCTGATATCAATCGTTTCATGACTTATTGTTTACTTTCCAATGATTGCTGACATTTATAATTTTAAATATCGAACGATCAAGTCGGAGGCCACGATTCTCGGAATCGAGATATGGTGTCGTTGAAATTATTAAAATCCAATTAAAAATGTTAAACCCCAGTAATGATGTATGTCGCTAACATGAAAACGTAGACTTCCTATGATATATTACATGTTGAATTATGTTTATTTGTATCGCCGCGGACGTTGGGTTATCGCTGGTCAATCGTATAAGCGGAAACTTATGTACACTTACATATATATGTATTTACAGATTGCCAAGAAGTCGGTTACGTAAGAACTTTATGTATTGCCTTTGGTATATAAATATAATAAATAAGATATTCCAACTCAGCCCTCCTAAATAGCAATGCATCCGTGACTTTCCTTACAGAGATGTCTTTTGTTGCAGTCTTCCTTCAGTTCCCTCTTACTGTTCTATGCTTGTTTATGTTTTTAGATGACTGCGTGCACACCCTTACATCCATAACATTAAAAAACAAATGAAACTTAAATTGATTTATTAACGAAAGAAAAATATTAACAATTATTGTGAAATACAATACAACTAACTCTATTGGCAGCCAGTCCCGTTCCGACTTAAGAGGCTCATAAAAGAATTTCTATGTATATAGTAAAATTCTTAACACTCGACAGGAACACAAAAGGTGCGGATCGTACACACATAACTGTAGTGGGTACACTGAAATGACCACCGAAAAAAAGTCGGCTCTCCCGTCAAAAGCCCCGATCAGTTATTAACTCTCGGGTCTGGATTCCCGTGAAAAACGGTCTACCTGCCCGCCGCCGACTCTACCTGCTCGCCGTATCGAGATTATTCTATCGGCGATAAATTAAGTGCTCGTTCGAGGGATTTATGGCGATATGCGAGTTCATTATTTTTGCATTTGCGTATCCGAGGTCGGCGACCTCGCCGCGCGACGTGCGGCGTAACTGAATCTCGCTGTTTACCGTCTCGCGACTAGTGCACCTTCTCGGGTTACTTTAATTGACGCCGGGGATTTTATTCCAATCGATGCAGCGCGCACCAGGGCCGGGGGCGCAGCCTCCGCGGCCGGGGCGCAGTCGCGGCGCGTAGTGGGTGGCGCGCTGCGTGCGCGTAAGCCGATACTTCCCTCGTGAAAATGTTGAATGGCCGGTGTCGAGTTGCGGCGAGCGGTTCGCGTCGACGAGCCTTTAGATTTTCGTCCCGTATGCTGGCACATTATTTCGCGTCATTAATTATTGTGTACGGGTTTTTGCTCCGCGAAGCTCTCATAAGCCACCTGCCGGCGGAGGTCGGCGTAATTAAAGATCGCGCGGAGGCTCGCTCGATAAGCCCGCGGTGTCCACAGGTTCACCTTCGCGGCCGAGACGACCGTATTTATAGAGTCGATTAACGAAACAAATATTCGAGTGAAGTGACCGCGGGACGGCGGACGGCGGTCGCGCTCCGTGCGGCGGCGGCACTACACTGGAGCGGCGGCAGCTGACGGAAGGGCGCCATCTGCCGCGCGAGCCCCGGAAATGCAATTTTGTTTTGTTTTGGGAATTTCGAACCGTTCCACTTGGACTCGTTTCATGCAAATGAGTGACAGAGTGACATTACTATTAACGTTTGCGCCAGACACGTGCGCGCCCCCGCCCCGACACGGTTCTCTGACTAACAAAAAATATTTTAATTCCTATTATTAAAAGAATACTGTACTATTACTAACAAATCCCTATAACTGATACTGGTCCAAATTACCTATAATGTTATCATCGTCGCTTCGTCGTAACGCTAATCGCTCGAACACGAATTTATAGAAGTATCTATTAATGTATGTATATAATCCACATGCATAGTCGAAGCATTAGGGCAAGATAAATCGTACACATTTAGTGTACGGTTTGCTTACGAAATACGGTCGGCCGTCTGCATCTGCCGGTCGCACCTGCCGCGAACTCCAGTTTTTACAGCGATCGACCGTCAGATAACTCATATGGCCCTAGTACTTTTTAAATGTGTCTCTCACAAATAGTATTGTATATAAATAATATTTGCAACCCAGTCTCATCGTTAAATATAAAGCGTATAAAGTGCACGGTTAACATTGAGATATGTTACAAAAATAAAATTTAAAAGATTCCATGAAACTGTGTTACATACATGGGTGCTTGGTTAAATGATTACCCACATTTGCAATAAATTAAAATCCAAACAACACCGGGCCCTGTTTTCCTGATGATATAAAATGCTCTTCTAACTTTCGCGCGCACCTCAAATTAAATATGGCGCTCGTTTAAAGATCCCCTGTCATGTTTTTCGAATAACATAACTTGAAAGCTTCATAAAGATTGTACATTCACTTAACCGTCTTCACCTCGGGCTCGGCGCTGATATTATTTAAAGAAATGAATGAAACACGATCACCGCGGGACCATAATTTTGCTTTTCAGTAGGTAATTGAGGTATATTTCGCTGATTGCGCCGCTTAGAGCATTTCTCTTCAACATGTAACAATAGCGTGCCGATACGGTTAATGACCGCAATAAACGATAACTATTATCCCTGAAAATCTCAATAATTTTATGGACAACAAAAATAAAACCCTGTTAGCATTGTCGCTATGTTTGTGAAGAGATTAAATGCTCAACAGTTTTTGGTAAACATTAACTTACAAAATTTGGTTCTGAGTTGACGGCGAGCCGGTCGACATTCCGCAGTAATAGTCCTTAGAACTGAGCCATCGCGTACACCGATCCTTCCAAGACACTACATCAACTCCCGTCTCATTATTCGGTCTGGTACAACTTTAGTTGCAATATGTAAGCGATTTATAGGAATTCACAGTACACAATCTGTGTAATATGTGAAGAGAAACTGCACCTCATTCAAAGGTTATTGAGTGCGCAGAGGAAAGTGATTTTTGATATAACGTAATTAAAATCGATTGCTTGAATTTAAAAACAATGCATTACAGTAACTTTTCGACTGATGATTGAATGCTTGTTTACAAAAAACGTAGCTCTAATAATGTGAAACGTAATATATAATATGTATTAAATGAAGTAGTTTTAAACAAGTACTAGTATTGACGACGAAAGGATGATTTCAGACTGTTTTGTTACTGAACTAAAATGTTGTGTATCTATACTAGATTTAAAGATAAAACATAAATGCTTTCCTAAATGTATTTGATTACTATTAAACGAACCTCGCGACTAAGTTGGTGTCAGATCGGGGATAACTTTTCTTTTTTTTTTAAATTCAAACTGCGAACGCGATAGCGCCCGACCACTCAATTAGTGCACATCCGACCGACCTGTCAAAGATGTCGTTTTTTTTTTTTGAATTGATCCCTAATTTTTTAATGTTACAATACGAAAAATGCGACGGGTGTTTAATCGCGCAACGGTCGAGTAATCCTACGTCTGTTGGGGTCTAAATAATAAATAACGTTCTTATTTCTCTGTAACAATTAAAAAATAATGAATCTCTCGAGAAAAAGTGTGTATTGTTAAGTGAAATCCCTATAAATGTGTAATTTTAAAAAAATGTCTAGGCGAAATTTACTTAAACGCTCGTATGTCTAGCCGAGTTTGATTATTATTTATTTCTCTTAGCTACAACGTGTCAATGTCCCGTAAACTATATGACTATTGATAGAGTCGTCTAATTCGTGAATGTTGGCAATCTCAAATGTGTATCGAGCATAAACGTAAACGTGCTACATCGAACCTGTCCGATATCGAACATCGATTTTATTGTTTTCGGAGTCCGGCGAACGATTCTCGGAAATTACTGTTTTTTTTTTGTCTTTTCTAACGTGAAAACGTTTCTGCTTCAAACCTTTGTTCTCTGTGCATTGAAATGGGCATAATCCGCATAGGAAATCTTTTATATAATTAATAAAAAGTTAATAGTATATTAGGTATAGCCTTTATTAATACTGTATATAATTCATATTTTGTATTTCAAGGTGTATAAGGTTAAGAAATATTATTAAAATCATAATAGTTTATACATTCCTTATCGATGTTAAAAAGAAGATGATTAGTACTGAATAATTGCCATAACCAGGCTTTTAGAGCCCCAAATGATGTAAAGTCACAATCGTAATTAGTTTGATTATTTTAATGCTGACACAGAAACACACTCCCCGTAATTAAGGGGGAAACGGTTAGGAGCCCGAGGGATACGCCATCAGACGAACCCACTGCCCAACCCACCGTGAACCTACTCATGCATTCCCAACTATAACAATATTAGATGCTATAACGATATTAATAGAATTTATACAAAAAACTATAAAATTCATCGGAGAGACAAATAAATCAACATTTTAATTACACCGAGAAAAGCAAAGTTCGTGACATATTCCATCCGATACAAAGGCGATAAATAAGAGATATCGATATTTCGAGTATGTTCCGCTGGTCATTAAAATGCCGACGACATTTCTGACAGACGCGAACTAGTGTCGCAGTTTCGTCTAATTCCATATTCGAATGTGGCGCGCGGTCAGACAGATCGGAAACTAAACCAGCATAGCCCGCTCTCTAAGAGCTTAACCGGTCGCATACACTGAGAAACGCATTGCTACAGTTCTACGGTTCAGATTAAACTGGCGATGTGCTTGTAGCAACCGCGCTTTGATGTAACCGGCGTATCTTCCAACGATTTATTTCACATAAACATGAGACTCCAACAAAACGTTCCGCGATTCATTTAGATGTTTATCGTTTTTAAACGAAAAACTAATAACGTCATGCCCGTCCAGGTACACTCATACGCTTAACGTCCTAAAAAATATAACAGCCTCTGACCATGAAATCGTTAAAAGCGTGGTGTTATTGTTCGTGTTATTTGAGTTTTTACTGGCAACAATAAATGTCATTTTAATGCTCCTAGGGACCAATTATAGGTTAATTAATTTAATTAGTGTATTGCACAACTCCGACGCGCGACGATCGTTACTGGAGTCAGAATAGCGCGCTGAAATATTCCGAATTGTTCTTTCACTGTGTTCAATATCAAATGCTCAATTAATCTTGTGTAATTCTTATTTCCAAATTCCGAATATTAATTATTTTCATTGTATACGCACGTTTATACGGTGAGCCCCAAAATATGTAGATACTAAGTGTAAACAAGCGAGTGATCAAATTATGTGTTCAATCAATCTATTAAGTTTGTGTTGTAATATTCGCAACGTCTGTCGTCGCTGCACCCCGCCGTAGATCAAAGCGTGGCCGCCGGTTGACAGATATTTTGATACCTCGCACACGGATTATCTTAATATATTCACACGGATGACTTACTGTTCGCTGGTGGCCCGGTTTTTTAACAATGTTACTTGTAAGTCACTTTGTCTCGGACGAAGTTGCAAGGTGGTCTTTCCGAAAGGCGGTTGGCGGTCGCGAATGTCAGTCGCAGCGCTCCCGGCGCTCTGGTCACTCAACAAGAATCTCGACATACCTACTTATGACATCCTGGTACGTCTAATGCAACTCTGACTTTTTGTAATTTGAATTGATCTTTCTAAACTTTAGAATAGTTTCACTTAAAATAATGAATGTTTTATGTTCCGCCCGCATTGAGCGCCAATGAATTACTTAAAACATAATAAATATACATCGAGGCGTTCATTTTAATGTATTATTTGGCATCGGATTAGTTCACCTTTTATTTTATCCTTAAGCATATGCGGCCCCCAAGTAAGTCACCGGCCGTGACGCAGCGGTCACGTGGCGCGCTCAAAATTCTCATAATTGTTTACGCTTCGATTGGAGCACACGAGTATAGGTCGCGCCCTCGCGTTGCCATCCCGGCGCGGTCAATTCTCGGTGCAACGCACCCGGTTACAAAATAACTTAATGTTTTCGTCATTCGAGACCACTTTTTGTGATGTTTCGCCACAATTAAATCTGCATTGCGGACCGACCCCACACTTATTAACATAAGCGGTTAATTAATATCAAATCGGCTCTTTTATCGATTCCCGTTTTTTAATGCAAATATTTTACGATATTTTTTAAGAAGTGTCCAAACTAACCATAATGGTACAGTTTTCTTTTTGTGCGACAACTAATTGGTCGTTTAATATTTACGAGTGAGTGAGAGTTCGATGGCGTGGGTATCCTTAACATACCTAATAGACTAGCCGAATAGAATCGTCATCACCCGTTCCTTGTAATACATCACGTCTGCGTCCGTTCCGGCCGCGGGTGACTTCGATGACCTAAAGACGACCTAGCGCAAACAAAATAAAGCCACCCATTCACGAACACGACATCTCGACCAACCTTGAACTAGTTCAACTGGGCGAATAAATCAACGAGACAGACATGGCAACACCGGCTCCGATGAAAAAACCAACCGATTCGCCGTACCGCTTAGCCCAGACGTGTTATTATCTTATTATTATAATATACTCGCTAGCATTAGAACCCGCGGCGCTCCTCGACCGTTTTTATTCATCGGTTTTGACATCGACGATGCTCGCCGGTTAAGTCTAGAGGTGAAACGAGGCGAATGAGCATTGTAAAAGCTACACGTAAATGTTCCGCGATGCAACATAACGTTGGGTATAAGTATAATGCTCGATATTTGTATGTAGATAACGCAATAATAAATCATTGCGAAATCATACATACATGCTCGCGGTGAAACACACAAGCTCCTTTAACAATTGATAAATATCTTCGATGATCGGTCCTAAGAACGTTTAACGATATTTGTCGGTATAGAAAAAGTATTTTCTATGACCCATAACGATATAAATTGTCTAAGACGTACCATTTCCAGACGTATTGACCATTTGCAGTGATGTTACACGGATTTTTTGCGACGCATTGCGTCAGCGCTGCACCGATGCAGGCTGGGGTCACACGCGAACCGTTTGATTGAGGTTCTTAATGACCTCAAATCATAACCATCAGTCATCAGAGGATCGCACAAAAAACGTTGATATTAATCTTAATTTTCCGTTAGCGTAAATAACACTATCCCAAATGTTTTTGTTGAAACAGAGCATGAGAAACTGGGCGATGAAAGATAGCGATAAATTAAACCGTCCTTTATTTGTTACGTCAATTTGCCAATCAATAAATAAATGCCTAAGCAGGCAGCCTCTGATCGATACAACGATAGGTACCTATCTTATAAACTTGCTTCATTTGCGAACGCATAACTAAGTAGTTATTTACTCAAGATAATGACCGGTCGTGTGATTGCCTCTCCGGCAAATTGTAATTATGAACCATAAACAAAGCGCTACAGTTTTTGGAGCGCGAAAAAAACTGCCAAAAGCTAATCCGTTCATAGCAATTAACCTATCAAGCGTTGTTTGGTGTTGAAGGTCGCGTGATGAATTTCCTATAGAACAACTCCACTTTAAAATATGAGCCTCGGAAGCCGCCTTGTATGTATATTATGTACAATATCTGAGCTGCGTGATTGATTTTCGAATACGTTATTATAACCGTTGACCGTTTATATTCGAATAAAGGAATCGAACGTTCCGTTTTACCAAATTGCCGCCAAACAAAGAGCCTCTTTCACGGCAAGAAAACGCCTCGTATTTTGACATGTTCAGGGCTTTTATTGCGAAAGCAATTTGGGTGCAGTGTAAGATTATGAGCCGGATATTGCGCGCAACTGCGAACAAAAGGACTTTTATATATGTATAATGACTGGTTCGTGGTGCGTACAGCTTTAGAGTACCAAAGTTTGGCTAACATTTCGTTTATATCCCAATTTATTTCTAACTAGCTTTTGCCCGCGGTTTTGCGCGCGTTTAATGTGGAGTAAAACAATTCCCCTTTCCCTATACCGTGAAATTTCCTGCTATCTTTGGAATATCTAAATTCATATACATTTT
>DWQT01000591.1:0-21278 GCA_018244895.1 Myscelus amystis hages | reverse complement strand
ATTCTTTCAGTGTTAGATAGCTCATTTATCGAGGAAGGCTATAGGCTATATAACATCACGCTAAGATGAATAGGAGAAGAGCAGCGATATTAAATTCACGTCTAGACATCGTTTATATGGCAAAGCAAAATTTGCGGGGACAGCTACTAATATATAGAAATTAAAGATGTTGTACGGAGTTTCTCTTGATAAGACTCAATCCTTGTTACGTCCATTGTAGCTAAGCTGTGTAATTATAGAAAATATGTACAAAGCTATTTAAAATATTATAATCGATCTAATAGTCGATTACACAATTAAACAATCACAAGCACCCATTCGACAATATTACAAGTAACAATCATTAAACATGCTTAGAACACCGAACAACTGCTTCCCTTCTCCCGCCTCAAACCGAACTGTCAGCCAGCTGTCAGTTGTGTCACTCGAGCTGTCACGTCACCTCCTATGCCCGCTGTCACATAGTCTTTGTCCGACTACAATATATTATATGTTTTATTCCAGATCCGAATACAGGCAGTGGCGGACGACCGGTACTTCCCGGTGGCGCACACGTGCTTCAATCTGCTCGACCTGCCGCGCTACAAGACGAAGGAGCGCCTCAAGTATCATCTGCTGCAAGCCATCCAGCAAACACAGGGATTTTCACTAGTATAACAGGGTTTATAATTGTTTTTAATGATTTTTAAAATTCAAACATCTTCACACTTTTTAGTCCTTATTGTACACAGGGGTTCATAAACATCGGTAGTAGAATTCGATTACGGCTTTGAATATTGATCGTTCAGTGTTTGTGTGCATTGCATGTACAATTTATCATCGGGCTAATAGAACAATGATTCCTTCAAAATATACATTCATTCAGTGTTACAATTGATGCTTAACGTGATTATAATGTTTTTACACGCTTCATATCGCTATCTAGCGAAGTAACTTGCCAGAAACTATTCAGGAATTGGTCAAAATATTCGGACACAGTGTAACGGGAAGCTGAATTATATGAAGAGATATCGAGGATCGATGCGTACTATGGATAGCTAAATTGTTATTTCATCAAATGAAGAAGTCACTGAAAAATGATCAAAACAATATTAGATATGTTATTGATCTAGTTTGATTCAACTGAGTAATATCTAGGAGTTTAGGAGATATACAACTATCTAGATAATTTTAATTGATCGATTGATTGTTGATTCATTGGAATGTTGAATTAATGATAGCACGAGCAAAGCTTTTCCATTTGATAATCGTTTATGACTAAATCGGTTAGTTTTTGCAGCATAAACAATAACAATATTTGTGCTATTTAGACCTGAATGTAAGATTTTAATAGCTGAATATCCAATTTGTTTTTGAAATTATGTTGTCAGATATTTGAACGTTTACAAGTTGTTAATAGATTATAGTATATTTTCGAATGTAGGCCTACAAAGTGCTAGGGTCTTTTATAAGCATTGCATAATGTAATAAATTCATGTGCATAATTGAAATCAGAATTTTGTAATGTAATAAATGTTATTATTATCTGTTTTGTCACAAATTTTGAAACATTGATCACCCGTGTAACTGTCGGGCGGAACGAAACAATATGAAGATTTCGTTGTAAGTCACAAAACGTAGGAGTGATAATTGAAATTAAATTAAATTACATACACGGCTCATTCATAGGTTTTTATTATGAAACCGTGTGTATTTGATTGATCATAGGATGTGTTGGACGTAAGAATTCCGCAAAGTGCGCGGTGGGACTGTTGCATCGCGGTAAATGTGTATTGTTATATATAAATGCATACAGTTGTAGTTTCTGCACGTCGCCTTGTGAGCGGAGGAACCTCAAATGCTCACATCAACTGCCTACTGTATGTAAATTGAATTTATATAGTTATCAACAGTCATACGATATCGTTGTTATTATAGTTGCTTGTGCAGTTTGTTAGTTATATTCCCAAGTGTAATATATAATTTTATTTGGTTCTTGTTGATCACTTGAAATGTTTGGAGATATTTATTAAGACTAACTGAAAGACAATTTTGCATTTATTTCACTAATAACAAGGCAAATAGTAAAATATTTGCACTTAACGATAGTATGTATGTCTGGACTGTCCGGAGCTTTTATATGCGATAAATGGTAACCATTCCTCTATAGTTAAATATATTATTGTGAAAGGAATCAAAACAGGGATTTAAATGTATTTTGATCCTAGATTATTCGTTGCTCTGAATTATGATGTTGGAATTTGTCATTCCTCTTTTCAATAGGCACTTGACAGATAAACAACCTGTCATTGAAAATAGTTTTGAATTCAATTTAAATCAAAATATTTAGTTTCTAAAACTAGAATCTTATTCCTCGTAGACGTCATTTCTGAACCAAATCTTTTAATAATCAATGTAATCAATAAAGTGATTGATTCGCGTACGGTCATGTAACCAAATAGTGTATATAAAGTGGTTACCTCTGTGATATTGTAACATTGCCATCTAATTTTTGATGACAATAGTAAATCATTTATAACAATACTTATATAATTTATGTTATATAAATTGTACATAATGTACATATGAGACAGACTGTTTGTAGCTTGGCTAGTTTTGCTTATTGTTGAAGCATTTAAAAATGCATCCCATTCTAACGATGTTGCGACGTGGTTTCTACACGATGTATGTGTGATGTACAATAATATAGTATTTTCTTACAGAAATCTGTTTTTACTTAACATTTTGTACGTTATTTCTAATTGAAAGTAAAAGCTCTGCTGAATGTAATTCTGCAATCAACTAGTATTTAGAAGGAGAGGGGAGTTTACAGCGCGCCGCCCGCATTTAAGGGGTTTCCTTTCGGCTTTCTAATAACTTTACATTGTAACTACTGGATGTACCATACTAGTACTGTATACACCTGATTATATCTATGTAACCCCTCTACCAAAATTAAATAAACAGGATTCAATGGGGCTATACAAATGAGACAACACTTTATTTAAAATTTATTATTTTATAGCATTTCAATAATTTAACATTTTATATACAAAATATTTGAATAATCTCTTCATGACTAGATACATAACACTTGAGACAAAGCCGATAGTACAGAAATCGTTATCGAAATCATATTTGTTAATATTAAATTGACCGAGTAATTGTTTTTCGTGTTTAAATAAAAATTATTATATACAGTGTGTTAAAAAGCGTTTAACATTATAAGCGTCGTCGCGTACGTTCGCAAGGTATAAATGGGGCCGCACATAAATAATTATTTTCGCAACATATTAATACAAAATGAGTATCAGTATAAGCTAATGAAAATGTAATAATAAAGATGATGTTTATGAATGACTAATTTTTTATGTATTTTTTTTTAAATAATTACACTTACCGACTATATAATGATAAATATGTATAATAAGTTACAATAGCTAAAATTAAGTACTGATAGTAAATGTAATCCAACTCAGTACATGCTTGAAGACTTTATCGTCTAAAGTCTATACAAGTACCACAAATTCGTCCAGTATATACCCTGGCGCTATGACTTTATATGAACATTTTGAAAGTGAAATGGACATTCGGTGATGTTGCGAATGACTTTCCCCTAAATAAAAAAAGTTGGACATTGACGATATGAGCACATTTGTGATGTGGATTAGCTAACATACATTTAAACCTCTCTAGGTGGTACTATTGACGTGTCTATATGCAAATTGTCTAGCTGGTCACGACGGTTTAAATGTAGTTTCTACTGAGAGGGTTTGTTAGTAAGTCTATATTATTTCCTGCTTCAATAAGAGGATCGGCCCGAGAGGTCCTCGTAGTGCTGTGTGCCGGGGGGAGCGCGGTAGCCGGGGTAGTTTTGGTTGAGGGCGTGCTGTGCGAAGAACGAACTGTAGTCCTTTTTGACCTGCAACATAATAGTCGACGTCCTCTGTAATATCTGTCTATATTAGTGTTGCCGATCGATAATGGACTATCTATTGCATATCCATATTCTATCGATAGTAGTCCGATGGAAGGACTATCGATAGTATCGATACTATCGATAGTACTATCGACCGCATGGGCTTTTTTAAATGAAAACTGTCGATTGCCAAACTATCGACAGTTCGGCAACATTAGTCTATATATTTCAAAGGGAGTAAATAGTTGCCAGTGATTTTGTAAATATTGTATTGCCACATTAAAAATGTTTTCTATTGACTACAACACGTCGGCTCGACGTTCATGCACGTACCTACAATTACCGGACTACAACGCAAAGCCTTAGGTGTATAGAGAAAGAAATGGATTTTGGTATGTATTAAGACGTAGGCTATTTAGTTGATTACGTGACAGCGTGATGCTAGAATAGTGCGAAGCCTATACTAAACGCGTTAGGTGGTCGCGAACTACTCATTACTCGTGTACCTCCCGAAGAGGATCTGTTAATGGAAGAGACTGATCCAAACTTATCATCACACTCTGACCGAAGCGTCACTTACGAAGGCGACAAGTCTGGCTAGTACCGAGCGAGACGGAACGCCCCGGACGCTTACACCTCGTTCATGGCAACTAATTCGGCAAGCGAATATTGCCGCGGCTAAAACAGACAACGTTTGCGGTCAAGATTGCACTACAACACAGCATGTAAGGTACCTACCCACGCGGTAGCGTCCATTCGAATTGTGTTCAAGTGGTTTTGTGTTCTGTGTTTTATTCGTTGTAAAATAAGCAATGAATTTATAAAAGACCCACATTATTTTTTCGCCAATTATTTTTTCGTTTAAAATGTTAGCATTAGTTCGTTACACCAAACCGTAGCAAACGTGTTTTACGGTAAGTACCTAAATGTTTAATGATTTTAATTAGGATTAAATGACGATAGGGCAATCATGTCTTGAAAATGTCCAGGAGTTTAGTTCGGTTCTTATGGGGCAAAGTATGTACAATGTCAGTATAGTGAACAATAAAGACATTTTATGTACACCATGCACATTAATTAATCTTGGGATTGCGCACACCTTTATGATCGAGATTTTTATAATCTTTCAGTGTCACTCTTACGGTACACACATAACGTAAATACATGTGTTGTTTAAACTCAACTTTCGTGAGCTGCTAGTGATTTTCATTTACAACGTGGCAACATTGTATAAATGGTTTGGTTATTATGGTAACCTTTGATAACCGTTATGTTTATTGTGTATCGCATATTTAAATTGTTTAAACAAAAGAATGTGGCAGCTGTAAGTATATTAACCAGTATTGCATTGTTGTCGTGTGATTCATAGTTTCGGTCATGTTATGTGTAGTTCTATTGAATGGCAGAGATGCCTATACCGTAGCTCTACTACTGAAGTACCTACCTATCTACTTTAACTCGCGTTTACAGTGTTAAAATATGTACATCGTTCTTGTCGTATAATAGCAGAGGTTTTAGTAGTTCAGTCCTCACCTTCCGAGGTCTGCAAGCAGGTCCTCGAGCCAGCTGCCTCCGAGCCTCATTCTCCGCAGCGACGGCCTCCTTCACCGACTGCGGCGGCCACTTCTGATCTCCACGCATGTTTACGCCTCCTAGCATGTTATTACACATGAATAAAAAGAAATCGTTCTTAACTTTTGGTTCAATGTTGCAGTGGTATAAGATAATCATTCATGTTTAAAAATTCTAATTGAAATCTATAAATAAAGGTCATATTTGTATAAAGCCCAACCAACAATTAATTATGATTGTTTAAGAAAGACAGACTATATTTCTAAGACATTGGGTTTGATAGTCACAAAATTTCTCAACTCCTTAAATTGAATACAATATAAAACTCAGAAATTGCTTCTACGCTTGGAGTTTTACAATTATGCACTACCGTTGTTCATAAAAGTGTCTGACAATAATACAGCGCAGAGAGGTGTATTTAAAAAGCTTTTATACCTGAGAGTATTGTTCCAAAGCGAAAACGCGACGTATAAAAAGCAATTTAAAAAACAATATACTTCCTTCGGTTTAAGTACATTTTGTGTGTAAACTTAATATACCTACTCTTATATTTAAGTGCTATGGTATTGCCAATATACTCTAGAATTTATAGCCATCGTATCTTAGAAACAATGGTCCAGTAATTATAATAGACATACATCTGAAAACAGACAGCATCAATTAAAGTGTCAAACATTACCATTGACTACTTCTTGGAATGGAATTAAACCTCATAGGCAATATTTGTCTTAGCCATTATTCCAATATAATATATAAAGAGTCTAACGAGTTGCAACAATTTTTGTACCAACCCTACTAATTGAGAGTAGGTAAGCTAACAGGTAAAACTCGGGTTACATATTTTTCAAATATCAAAATCAATTATGACTCACAGACCGATATGATAGATGTCAAGTAAAAATATTTTCTCTTATAAAAATAATCAAGTTGTAGCTGAGGTTAGGTACAGTATAAAGTTTTTAAAATGTAATATAGTGGCCAAATCACGGTAACTTTTGCATTACATATAAGAAGTAATCATGAAGATGTAATAATTATTGTAAAGAGTATTACCTTTGAACGTAGTTGTAGCTGGCTGACTAGTAAATACCGGGGGCGGTTTTTGATGAATAGGCGGTTGCTGCCTAAGGGTTATAGTCGTTGGTGGAGGCTCAAACGGCTTCTGGGGAGGATATACTGGCTCCGAGTACTGTGGTTGCGGAGAGTACTGCGGTTGCGGCGAGTACTGCGGCTGCGGCGAATATTGTGGTTGAGGCGAGTATTGCGGTTGGGGTGAATATTGAGGTTTCTGTCCACCCGGCTGAAAACGTACCGTTGTTTAACATAAATTGCTATTAAACAAATTGATTGTTTTACAACGTTTATTGCATTTAAAAATCAGGGTTGTTAAATTTTAACAATACGAGACACGATAGAATTAGAAAGAAAGTATCGAGAATTAATTCCTGTTTGAAAGTAAAAGAAACACCGTATTTATCATCCAATATTATGTATGTCAGAATTTATGCACAGCAAAGAAGATTTTGTCCTTGTTATATAACATTTTATCGTTATGGTAATTTAAAATAAATATTCATATAACATTTTATTGTGAGATGCGTTTTAAAAGCGCATGCGTATTGTTAATGAAGCGTAAACTATGTCTACAGGCGACGGTGACGACACATCTGCAACTCGGGGTACCTGCGGGGAGGTGGGGGCTGGTACGGGCGCCCAGCGGTTTTGCGGCGGGCGGTAAGGCTGGGCGCTTGGCGACAACGGGCCCTGCTTGTAGGGTTGGCCTACCGGGGACGCGGTCACTCCGGGACCCACTGGGATCAGCTTACTCAACCCTGTAGCTTGTTGACGTCGCCCCTCACAGAAAGCCGGTTGCGACTGAGGCTGTGGCGCTTGATATTGGGAGTACTGGTTCTGGGGTTGCGCCGGAGGAGCTTGCTGAGAAGCTTGATATTGGGTTTGGGATTGTGGGGCGAAATACTGCTGTTGTTGTTGTGGTAGTTGTTGTTGAGGGGGGTGCTGCGCGCCGTTGTATGTCGCGGGACTCTGCTGTTGGGGATAAATGTAACTGAAAGGGCTATCCATAACGTGCGCTCGTTGTCAGAGATTTTCCAAAGTACACAATTCGTTTGAATTTCGGCGTTTGTTATCAGTAGAAGAATAACTTAAGATTCTCAGAATATGACGGTGCAATTTAAATTAGCAGTGAATAGATAAGTAAGTTACTAATTATGTAACTAGTAAGTAACTATCGCGAAAACATAATAGTTAATTATCTCGATCACTTGAGTATTTTCAGCAATGTATATCCTTGTACTTGCAACAAAGCTTTGCATTCTAAATGCTGTGCTAGTTTTTGTGGCCAGGAGTCATGTGCATTATGTATAGCCCCAATGATTACAACATGATAAACCGTAAATAATTAGAAACACTTGAACCGATTTCCGTATTATGTAAATGTACATTACACTATTAAATAATAAGCGGTGGTATTTACATGCATAAATAAATAACAGTGCTTGCCGCCACCTCAAAGCATTCGATGTTTGCCATATTTTGCTCTCTACCGTATGTACATCGTGTTTCGTATGCAGATGAGATTACCTGCGGCGGCTGATGGTAGCCGTTAGTCTCCGGCGCTGGCGGCCACACTACTTTCTTCTGACCTGCAACAACGTTTTACTGTAACATTGGACAAAACGTAACAATAAAAATAGCATTGAAATCATGAAATTTGACGCCGGTTACGAAGAAAAGAATATTTTTTTTGCCAAAAATTCTTGCTACGGAACTTATATCTATCAGCGCACGCAATCTCGGCGCGATGTTATCTGGAGACCACACATTTCGGCACCCAGCGTCGAGATACCTACTTATTATGACACATTCCGCTTTAAATTAGCCTGGCCCACCGAGCTTTTGGATTTGCGCCAGAGGATCGAAGAAAAAATAACCATTTTCTCGAATATGAATCGAACTTCGAATTAACATATACATTCATATGTCGAACGGGAACCTTGATCGATTAATGATGCAGGTGTGTTGTAGCTGGATTATATGATTCATCTGAAGAATAGTTGTCAAACAAATATATTTTTAAATTATAATTGACCATTTATTGTGGATATTTAGATATTCATTTAATACAATATAACAATCGGCAATCTAAAAGTTTTTAAATACAAATAATGATATGTAGGTATCCTCATTCCGTTCTGGTGTCACATTACATCCAAACTGAATGCGAAAATTTATTTTTGTTCTTGATTGAACAATGAAGTGGAACATGTGCGGAGTTCAATAAACACATCGAGGAAATGTACAAAGTCAACTTCCACCTGCAAGTTAAAACTATTCGAAACTAAGTTAGATCATAATATTATTGCGACTGTGCGGCTTCGGAAACTATTCGGCGCTGTAGATTGGTTTACACTTGATTAAAATTTAATCAGGGTGTTCTGAAACGACCGGTTTTGTTATGATTGTGCTATGGACAACTTGAAAATTATATTTTTATATTATATTTTTATACAAATTACATTCTAATTAAATTTGTTATTAAAAGAATAACTCCACAAAATGTTCTTTAATTGCATAAAATAAAAAAAATAACCTAAAACTGAAAAGTATTGCGAACTCTTCAAAAATAAAAGCTAGATTTATAAAAAAAATCCGTGTAAGCTTCAATTGTTTAGTTACGTCGAACTGATAAAGCGTGTTTATATGGTTGGATTAAAAGTGTGTGTAGTGTAGTAGTAATGTTTGGAACTTACGAGTAGAATGCTAGGAGCGCAAGTCACTCGCGCCTCTCGCGGAACAGAACAACGTTTGACTACTTGGCGCGCTCGCCAGGTGAGTACGTGCGCAAATAACTACCACATATTATATTTTGAGAGAGCGCAGTTCTGGTGGACCTCCCTCTCTTTCCCACCTATATCGCTGTGGACCATGACTTCTAATATAGAACGTCACATGTTCGAAGTCGGAATAGACACAGCCGAATAAATTACAACATTAACATTCATCCGATCCAGAAGTTGTTTCATTGGATCAAATAATGTGAATAGACCGTTTCCGCGATCATCAATTTGTAAGAAAATTGACTCGTAACATCACAAGTATCTTGTTTGCGCTTGAAAATGAGCAATAAATTGTAAATCAAGCGCTAGAAATAAATTATAATTTAGCTGTAGGTTCCACATTGTGAAATATATAAATAGGTTTGTACAATAATAATTTGTCTATTATGATATAATGTTAATTTTATAATGGCTGATTTTAAAAAAGCGTATGACATGGTATCTGTATTTCCACATTAATAAATAAATTCATGTCATTGTTGTTTTTATTTTGTATATATGACTATATAAGCCTATTACTATAAGGAAATTCGTCTGATACTTCCTTTATGTAATTAACGTCATCAATAATATCATAAATAAGTAAGTACTAAGGATTTACTCTGTAGTAATTAACTACAGTGATTAAGGGAAAAGACCGTTATTATATCCGATAAACCATACGTAACCCACTATGTAGCCAAGCTTAGAGCTATACACATTTATTAGGTCATTAATGTGATAGTTATAATTAACGATCATGTGGATTCTAATACATACTGTAACGACAAATTTTGACATTTAAGTACCGTTTTTTTGCATGTGCACGAATTTTGACATTCAATAGCTCAGATGTTTTTGTATCAAATGGATATTAAAAATAACTCAAGTTTTTTTTATAGAATGTTCATTGTAATGAATCACAAAATGCATATGTTATTGCTACTGAACTATTTAGTATAATTCAGTGTCTGGCAACCTCACACGCTTGACTCATCATTCAGCCAACTATCATCTTTTTTAATGCCTTTTAATGTTGTGTTCATTTTAATGAAGTTTTGTGAACTATTCGGTTCTCTATTCAACAATATATATCACGTAAAACCAAGGTTTTTCTTATATTTTTATTCAAGTAATTTCGGGACGAAACTTATCGTGGTCATTTGGAAAAAGGTGGCGCGCTACACGGCGTGAATGTTTTGACAATAATAAAATGCAAACTCTTTAGTGTACCCAATTTTTGAGTTTACATTTTAGATATTGTTTGCAAATAATTTTAAAATTAAATGTAACTAATTTAAGTTATGTTAGTCGTGCTTTATATTTGAAGAAATCAGACAACGTAAAAGTAGACTTACCACATACGGTGGCAGTGATATTAACAAGCAGATCTTATTTTAAACACAAATTAAGTTATAGAATAGCGTATTTTTGTTACCAATTGATGAACCGGATTCGTGGAAAATTTGTACAATGATTTCAATATCTACTTCAACAGACGCCAACATATCGATTGATAAGTGTGTAATAAAAGTATGTTTGTTACTGTGAGTGTTCGCGATTCGAAATATACTCATTCGCACATTGCATCCTTCGGCACGAATTTAATATTAGCCGTTGAATCATATGAGCGCCCGCAAAAGTAGAGTCATCCGAAATAGGTACAGGTTGCGTCAAACAAAACAGTTTTTTTATTATTACTCGATGAACCTACACATCAGGTGTAAAGGTCTAAATAAAGTTAGAATGCTATTTAAATGCAATTATTTTTTATACGTTTTCTGGCTGAAGGTCTTCAATATGGTTCAAAAGATTTTAAAAATCACTATACAATAATTGTATTTTTAAGTACATTACTATTTATACCTATATGTAAAGTTTCCATCTAATTACTAAGAGTAAGGTAAATAAATAGATTGATAAAAGAAAAGCCGCATAACTATGTTTATTGTTTATGTTCGTCGTGTGACAGTTTTGGAGGAGTGAACAATTTTCGTTATGCATGAAATTAGTAGATATTTATTTCAGGTTTAATTGATATTTTTTACATTGATCCATTTTGATTGTTAGACAAATTTCATGCATTGTGGCATATAGCAAATAAAACACCAAAGTGCTTAAATTCTGCGTAAATAATGAATCATGTTCAATTTATAGAGGGAATTAACTAGAAAATATATTATATTTTAAGTTATCAGTTACATACCATTAGAAAAGATTATGCTTTTTCATAATTCAAAAACAACCATCCTGATTTTTAAAAGGCAGCTGTTTCCTAAGGTGAAATGATAAGAGAAAAAATGATGCTGGCGATGACGCACGTTCACGTAATATTCTTCAAATAAAAATGATAAATCCTATTCTAGTTGTGAAATAGAGCAACATTAGTTACTTCTATTACGTAATTCTCTTTGGTCCTCACAACTTAATATAAATCTATTGCTTTTGTTGACCGCTTATATTACAATAATACCTACTATATATTATATACCTACTATTTCAATTACACTAGTTATTATTACATTAAATGTCCGACCACGATTTGTCGTTATTATATTACAGAACATAAGAACTAGTTATAGATAGGCTGTTGAACATTTTGACACAAACATCGTTGCGTATCTACGCAAATTTATTCTACCTATCTACCATTTTTGACACTGACACATGGATTAATTTTTCCTATTACTACTAACTATTTAAACTTTTGTAAACAAACAGAATTCTCCACCACGTATGTTACAAATTGATGGTACTGAAGAACTAATGAACTACCTACGATCACCACACTTAGCGTTATTTTTACACAAATGAACACAAACAGTAAGAACTTTACCAACAAATATTGTTTCAGGCATGTCGTTCGTCGGTATTCTTTCGTTGTCGGCCGTGTACTACCACAAACATTGACAGGTAAAGGCATACACTACATAACGAGTTCCAATCTTTGCCAAATACTTTTTACTAATGATCTATCTCCGTCACTAAGGTGCAAGAAAAAGGTTCTCATGGACCAATAATAAATAACCGGGCGTTACTCTCTGACGACTAAACAGTAGGTATATTTACCTACGTACGTTTATTTCGAGTTCAATGATTCATCCATGTCAAACGGCGTGCATAGATTCATATTGAGTGCCCCGCAAACACTTCTGCACATGATATGCGTGTTTAAATGTTTATTCGAAGCAATAAATGCGAATCGAGCACAACTAATCAACTAGATTAATCTAGAACAATTATTGCCGCTGCTAACGATGATTGTTACGTTCAAAAGTATGTACTACATGAAAGCTGAATCTACTGTTGCAATCCCGAGGGTACCTTTGGTAGCCATCAAAAATTCTGAGTATATGTGAGAGTTGGCGTTGAGATGGCCATCCCAACGACGGGTCGCTTTCATCCCGGCGGGAGGCCAGTAGCGGTCAAACCGACGATTGGCATGAACCAAGTTCTCCAAAATCGCCTGCACTTGGGTGGGGTCTAATTCTGGCAAAGCAGTGGGAAATTTTAGTAGCGTTAGCAAGCTCTACACTAATCTATTGAAGTGTAGTCATTTCTCTTTAGTCCTGGTCACTATTTTGAGAATCTTGAATAATTTTGAAATCGAAAGTAATTCTTTGACTACTGCTTCAAGTTTGCAATACCTACCATAATACACGTCTGTTTTTTTCTTGGCATTGAGTAGTTTTCACGATCTTCTCTTATATTGTTCCATAATAGTACAAACATATGAAATAGAGCGAATACCTTTCACAGAATATTATTTGTTGTGACGGCACTTAAATCCAGAATAGCTACTGATAAAGTTTGAGAGGAAAGTTTGAATACTATATCCAAAATCACCTACATACGTCTTTTTGAGTAGGTACAATTAATTAGGGGTTAAAGGGTTAAGATATACAGTGCTAATTAAACTCACTTGGATATCCTTTGCGGTTGCGCTCCTCTTCTTCGAGCATCCTTAGGACAGCGGAATTGGCGAGGTTAGCCGGTTTGTCCGAGGTTGGGTTGTTAAAGTTAATGCTGTGGAATGACATCGTTTATCAACATTCCTTTAGAGACAAATACGTTTCAAACACGTACATTATGTAATATACGATATGATATATAACACAACCGTATTGAAAACTTATATGTTTATTATTCAGGATTTCTTACTTGTATTGGTATGTGAATATATGCATGTTTTTTTGTGGAAAAACCAACTTTGTATGCCACAAAAATTATATATTTATAATTTTAAACGTGCCTACTATTTACGCAAATTGCAAAAACTGTATTACAGGAAAATATTTTGAGAAATGTTAAACTAATATTCATTGTTATACAGAAGCCCAATTCACGATTTCACAATTTTTGTTTGTCTGTCTGTCTATCTATCTGTCAGTGTGTACGTCGGTGTATTTGTCTATAAGAGTATCGGTCTGGATGTTTTACTGTCGATCCATGGATCCGATACAATAATTTATGACGCCATATTGCTAAGGGGTTGCGCGGTAATATAAATTGTTTCTGCCGAACGTAAACTCAAGTGTGTCAATGTTTACGGATGTTTTGCTCATTTTAGAGGGTGCCTAGTGGAAATATTTCAAAATGAACTATCATTATTCTAGTATTTACACTCTTACAATTAAGCGTTCTGTACTTATGTAATTGGTTTGTGGATTTGATTGTTTTGTCAAGCTTTGCTGCAGATATTTATATCCTCAAGGTATTAATCTGCTCAAGTAATTTTCCAATTACCCTTAAACGTGTCCAATTCTACATAGCGTTATGCGAGCGGTAATTATAAACAAATCTCAACATCAAATGTTGTGCCTTTAAAAACTTTTAATACCAAGGCTCAATCCGGGCAGCTTGTTAAGTCCTGAATATTTAATAAATCATGTTATTGTAAGCAATTTTGTAATAATATTAAGTGCTATTAATTAGGTCTTATTACAAAAGACATAGAACATAGACATAGAAGAATAACATAACAATTAATAGAACTGACATAGAGATGAAGGCTTGAAATAAACAACACACCTCTTTTTTTCTTTAAAAATAGGTGTCTGCGCCCGCTAACGGCATTGACACTGCCTGCGTCTATGTTGAAGGTGTCGGGTTCGATTTAACACAACTATTTGTGTACCAAACAAACTTTGTGCAAGGTCTGGATGCCTTTTATTCAAATTGTGTTGTCTTTGTAAATTTGCAGACAGCTGTTACATACATATGTATTTTATGTTATAATAAAAATTATCTTAAAACAATATATCGACAGTGGAAAAATGTCAAGTATTGATGTGATGAATAGTCGACATGGTAATGAAGAGTAAATATTAACAGATAAACAATAATGTGCATTAGCAATTATATCACGTACGGGTAAAATAAGGAAGGTACTTATATGGTTTACGTATGTTGCCATTATTCAGAAGTAAGTAGAGAGATATTGAAAAATTGGACGAAATAAACAAAAATGAACAAATCAAACTTTTATTAGCACGCTATTTTTATTTATTATTATTCAGATGGCACGGTTCGCTTTGACTTTAAAAGTATTCGTACCAATTACGAGTTCAGTCACCGTGCGAGCTATCGCCAACTTTCACTGCTTACCCAATAAATCAATTTCCAATGGTGTTCGGAAAGTCAATCACAAAAACGGTAACTTTATTGAAGCGATACAGGAACCGACCCGTGGGAACCAACGCAAGAACTTGCGACAAAGCGTAAGAGAGTCGCATTGCTTTGATTGTGTTTTCGAGTTTCCATTTTCCTTAATCTCCGCGCCCCGTCATTGAAAAAAAACCGCTACTGTTGCGGAATCGATACATTTAATTCTAATGCGATATTCATTTGAGCAATTTTACACCAGACTTAACAGATAGGGCAACAACTTGTGCGTTGTGTTCAATCAATAATGTTTGCATGTCAATGGTAAGAACATTTATTATATAAAGTTAAAGTTACGTATGTTCCATTCAACAACATCAATACTTTGTCAACAAGAAACATTCTTTTAGTGTCAACATTACAATTGAATGTTTTCCCAAGGTGTGATATCATTCTGTAGCTAATATGGACACTACGCTATATTGTATACGGACACTTTTGTTTAAATTTAGTCAGCTCTGTTATTTTTTACGATGTCACTGACGCAACATCGTAACTCATCCATTTTACAGTCCACGAGTACATGACCAGGCCGTTATTTTAAGAAATAACGACTTCAGCTCTAATATCTGATAAATAAAATCATTTTATATAGTCCGTTGATGACATTGCGGTAGTTCTATTATGTACCAAAATAACCATTTAGCTGCTGTGTAGTGTGAATATGAAATAGCATTCTATACAACAATTCTGTTTGACATATTGATTTTATTATTTGTGAACAATTAGCTTATTGTTCTGTTTGGCTGTTATAATAATATTTATCGTGTAATATGCATATTATGTATGTCTATCAGCTATCCGGTTATCATACCACAAGCATTTAATTGCCTAATTTGCAAATAGACAGTAGAATTATCCCAATTCTTATTGTTATATAAATTGATTCTAACACGAGTCTAAAGAAGGTTAAATAAAAATTGTTTAACATCTAGAGGTTAATAAAACATAAATTTAAGTCTCGGCCCTTGCGCTCCAAGATACCACAAGCCATATAAAGAAATCGGGCTTACGTTCACCTTATATGCCTTTATTGGTAATGTTATCGAGTGTCAATGTCATATAAGTCGTGCATGATAGCAAAACACATAACCTCGGGAAGCTTTAACAGAGTATGTATTCTATGATCCAGAGCATAAGGGTAATTTTCCTACGGTCTTCATACGTTTTAATTAAAACTTGACTGTGACAGTTTTGTTTGAATTTCGTCTGTTTTATTGAGAGTTATAAGACTTGTAAGAAAAGCTCTTAGAGTTTGCATGAATGTTCAATATTATTATAAACTTCCAGGGAAAACAAAAACCATGTTTAGTTTCAGCGATGCTCGTAAAGTAAATGTGGATTCAAAGAAATTCTAGTTACGTCTGCTTTTTTATGGTAATGTAGAACCGTTGTTATAAAACGAAAGAGTCTTAATGTTAGAATATACATAGTGACAAAAGTAATACGTTCGCGCGAATATATTCTAATAAATTCAAGAATTTTTAAGGCAAAAATGGAATTCCTTCTACACATATTATTATTATTATTAGGTATATACCATTACCGATTATTACTTAAATTTTAAAAATAACGGATATAATAAATATCAAATAACTGATTTGATAATTCAATAATTTTTTGTTCGTAACAATTAAACGATATTTAAAAAACCAAAATTAAATATTCATCCTATTACAATTTTTAACATGAACAGTCTTAAATTGCAAATTTTCCATTGTAATCAAGATGATCAAATATACAGTGCCGAAAAAATATATGATATATCTTACCTATTATATTCGACGAGAGTAGCCATAATTCCAAGATGTACGATTCTATAATAAATTCTTACTTATGAAGTACTAGATTCACGTTAACTGCGAACACGTTTGAATTATTGCCAATATATTTTTAGAACGCGTGTGAAATGTGTTCGATTATTGTCCAAACAAATTGAAATTACAATTAGAGAAATATTGAATTAAACACTTTTACGTTCTGGAAAAAACAGGTTGTGGAATCGAAGTATATAGAGTATATTTTAATTGAATTATTAACTAGATTTTGAATCAATGTAACGTGGGATATATTGAGATGGACGTATTTAGTTAAGTTAGACTTTTGAAATTAAAAGCAGCTAAGTATCGTTCAGCGTATGCGCAATGCTTTGCGTCGCCGGCCGCGTCGCGACTGCACGCGCGCCGCGTCAGCCGATAGCCGGACCCACTTCTTCCTCAGTAGCTTGTTTTGTACTTTTTGCTTACGGCGTAAACTTTGAATTTCCCGATAATCAACCCATTATACACAACGGCGATTACTTGCATGAATGACTTGAGAAAATTACCGCCGCTATAAATAATTGTTGCCGTGTTATTTAGCATCATTTGACGTCACGTCATTAAGCTGAAAATGTCGGTATTTCTGTTTTATTTGTATAGGTGTATATAAATATAGAAATACGTGTGTCAAAATGTACAAGTATCAACGTATACCTATGTAAATTCATATTTTGTTACATGTAAACCATTGCTAATTACATGTCCAATCAATGATAACCCTTAATTTTCAATATCGCTCACACACAGTACAATTAACGTCTTAGTTTTATTTTCTTTTTTCATTTTCACGTGTTATACGGCCATCGTGGCGCTCGTACAGTCGAATATCCCGTTTATTTATTTTGGTACTACTTTGATGCTTATTTCGGAATGCACGCGATGCAGGCTCAGTGCTCAGTGCTAAATTACATCCAGGAAAATGTCAGTGCCCCGGTGCCTCTCCATAATGGAGCGGTCAACGGCATTCAAATCTGAACCAGCATTTATCTTCGGCATTCAGGCATACTGTTATAGTAGTGAAACACGAAATAATGTAGGTTTGAATGTTATAGATACATTAAAAAGCTTCAGTTTTACTTTAGCGTAGTTGAAACGAACTACATTTTTTATTTCTCGCTAACGATAACGGTAGCGTGTGCAATTAAATAGATAAAGAACACAGACTTTATTTTGCACCAATCAAAAACAAAATGAAGTTCTGTAAAACTAGACGGTCAATGTCCAAGACGCGCTCCCTGCGGCAAAGTCGGGTAGAGTTTAATAAAGGTTCTCATTAATCCTGTACCTAATGATAGTGGTTCGAAAATAATAATAGGGAATCGAAACTTTTAACAAATATTTCTTCTGTTACACAATTATGGGCTCAATAGGTATTTACTCTCGCAATGCCAGTTCACCGTTTACTAAGAGCACTACATCTAATAGACTACGGGTATCTGTTTTTCATAATGGAAAACGGAAAAGACGGAAATGAAAAACATAATCCGGTGTTCATAATGGAATACTGAAAGAAAAATAAACGGAAATAAGAGATTTAAATTCAATTTGAGCCTGCCTTTTTTTTATTTCGTACTAGTTTTACATCAGTATCATCTATAATACATTCACGGATACAAAGCAGACTTTTTTACATCTTCCCTGTTTTCTTCGACCCTAGTGACAGCTCCCATAATTCTTCTTTAACAGTTCACTGTCCTAAAAGGTATTTTGCACTTTTATTAAATTCTCACTTTTTTTTGTTACTTCTAAAATTATTTTCCACTTGTTACTTTGAATTGCAATAAAGCGTGTTATTTCTCTTCTTTTTTTCACTATCATTAATTTTCTTATTAATTAAAATATTTCCCTACTTCTTAATCTTTTTATCTTTGCGTAGCTCTTATACCGTGAATGTTGTACGGTTTCATTTCAATTTTATCTAACAGTATGTAACGATAGGCATTTATCCATCACATTGGTCTTGCCGGTAGTTTTACATCGTCGCTATGTTGCGTTTATTTCGGCCTCGCAGAGAGGTCGCTACCTGAATACTAAACATTTTTCAGCCACTTATAGCCACCTCTAGTTATTTATAAGATCCTCGTTGATATATTAAACAAATACGCATTACACATGCAAAATAAAATTGACGATTTTAAACAAATTATTTGTTAAGATATCGTGACCGTAACTATGACGTTATACCACATTTCCTACGTATCAATATTACTTAAATCTCTTATTATGGGTATAAAATCTCTTTTATAGTATCTAGAAATATTTACCATAATTATGTACAATCAAATTCACTACGTTTCTGGTGCTGTTAATGGTGTTCCAAGTACAAAATGGAAATATCTGTCATTATATTTGTGACAATTCGCAATTACTTCTTCTCAGTTAAATATTTAATGCACTTTTTCCATTGTTACGTTTTTAAATTTTTACAAATACTTTTTATAAACCTAATCAGATCGCTGACATACTTAAACTAATCATTAAAAAACTCGTGTCACAGTGTTTATGATCGAACTCCGCCGAAACGGATTGACATCTTTTTGTGAATTTTTTTGTGTATAAATTGTATCTGAGAATTATGTCGTAAGCTATTTTGTACTCCGGACTAATAAGGGTGGCGCTACCCAGATTTTTTTTTATTTTTGGACAAAAATTTTCTTTGCATTGTTTAAAAAATACCTATAACAGCAAATTAAAAAAAACGAAACACAATTATTCAAACATACTTTTAATACATTCCGTATTATTTATGATTTAACAATAGGAAAAAATCACTAAAATAATATACATAATATATGACAGAATAAAGTTTAATGGGTCAGCTAGTTGATTAATAATTGTCAAAGTCGCAATCGGATGTTGCACTCTGTTTTTTCATAACAAAAGCACGTGCGTGTAGCATGAGTCAGCGTTGTGACGGTCGATTGGCAGTATTGGCTCACATCTCTTTATTTTGACGGCGCTACATCAATTGATAGGAAACGAATCTCTCGCTGCGAGACGATGACCGATGCCTAAAAATACGAGTACATACGAACAATTGTCGCTATGTATTTCAGCGGATATACGATGTCAATGAATCGAATTGATGTTTACAGACGCCACTTAACAATCTGATTGATTTACTGTGTACGAACGATGCTCGCGACTTCGCGTGGTTTAGAAAGGAATTAGAAGGAACAACACATCTTATGTTTTATGTTTTATCGCATCGGTGTAGGTACTCCGAGTTTCGTTGAGTAGTTTTCAATTGTTATCACCATAGAGACAGACAGACAGATAAACCATATTTTCATTATATGAGTGTCATTAAGGATCCTACAAATTTTAAACAATCATTATGGATTTCCATGTAAGATCCATCAATTTGTTGACGCCAAGCGCACAATACGTGTATCTTTGTATTAACTAATAACAATAATTTGTATAACTGTACATACAGCTATCTAATTCACAATTTGACAATTAAATGCTTGTTATGTGGCCAAATTTTTATTACACCCAGAACAAATAAATGTGCTTAACACACAAATATTCGGCCTAGTGTGAATGGAACCCCCGACCCCCGGTTTTGCAGTCAGGATCTCTAACCACCACGAGGCCAATTTAATTTCGTAATTTCTTAAAACTTCTTCGTAAGCATCAAGATACCAATCTTAATTCTTAAAAGGATATGTATTTTCAAAGTAACGCTTTAAGCTATAAATATGCAGATTAAAAAGTGCCAAGTGCGTCAACTGAGACAATAGTCATTAGGAAACTATGTAACGCATTTGTTGGTCGGTTTGTTGATAGTCAAATGCCAAGTCTAATTAGTCACATCTTTAAAAGCAACTGTTAGTATCTCAAAAGTATCTTATGCAAACTCATATCTTTCGAATTTATTTTCAAGTGTAGCTCTCATTGTCATTGTCCAATTAACACACGTTTTATGTGAATGTAGGCTATTTCAGGGAATTTTACTACAGCTATAAGTTGCATATGTTGTGTTGTATAGACGAAGCAGCTTTGACAAACACAAAAATATCTTTGTGTTTCACAAAGCTAATGTGTAGCACAGTCAGTTCTGTTCCTTTTTATTCTATTTTCATCTCTTTATCTCACATCCACAAGTTTGTCAGCACCGCCTTTGTGGCGTCAAGGTCAAGGTCGAACACATTCAGTGTTTCGGTTGAGGTCACTATGGACGAATTAGTCAAGATTTCTGTAATCTTTGCCAGACTAATGACGATTTAAGGCTCTTATTTATAGTTGATATGCAGAATTTGTATAATATCGTCTCTGTTTAAACTTTTTTTAAATGTTTAATAATATGGAAATAGAAGACGAGCATGCAATCCACCTGATGGAAAGTGGCTACTACCGCCCATGGACATTTGTAATCGACCCCAGATAAGATTAGATTCGTATCTCAGGTCGACCACAGATGCGCCTCTACCCCTGAGGACTAAGTTGGAATGCCTCGGAAAAGTATGTCTCCCTTACCACACC
>DWQT01000590.1:0-21286 GCA_018244895.1 Myscelus amystis hages | reverse complement strand
TCTAATCAGATAATCCCATTCATCCCCAGTTCAGTCCCTATTGTGACCTATCGTGCTCTTTTCGAACAATATTTCCCTCCGAATAATTTTGGGGTATTCTGCAAAGCTTTTTGACAGCGAACGTATTTGAAATTACATTGGGTTACTCATTAAAGTATTTAATTAATCACGATTTGCTTTTATATAATCTATATAACAACATTTGCCTAATTTACCTTGTATTTCGTTACAGTTAACATAGAGGGTATTTGAAACATTTCATTAAGCGTTATTAAGGCAAATTCAAATTTTGCTTCAGAATACTTGACCACCACCACCACCAATCGGCAAAACATACTTAGTGGAATAAAAAAGACTGCAATTAATTAAAAATCATTGCGAAACCAAAGTTTTGGAATGACGAATCCTGGGCATACAATGGCATTTCTGACGAACGGGTCTGTAACGAGTCGGTTTCAAATTAAATCAGCGCTGACTTTGACAAACGCTATATTGGCAAGTCCGTGAAAACGGACTAATTGTTCGAAATGTGCCACAGTTCCGACTTGCTCAACCATACGAGAGTGAACGATGACAACTGAAGCGATTACTTCTCAAACAGGAAGAGAAACAACATCATTTGATTCTTTAAAGATTATTATTGACATATTAAGTAGTGTTGACGTAAAAAACTTATTTCGTGTCAAAATAAGTGTAACACAAGATCTTCACAACTTAATAGACAACATATATAACATAGACAAACAGTATAACCTTTAAGCGACAATAAATAAAACACATTGACCATAGTTGCATTTTGTTATACTCGTATAATATTATTAAAATTTCAATTCTTAGTCGCCTGTTGTTCAAACCGTCTTTACTATCATCTTCGTTGTGACAAATCTTCAAATCTGTTTGAACACTTGCTCAAACAATGCTCTCTTAGCAGATTCGGAATTTTTGTTTTGGATTCCGTTTGTTTCCGAGTCATGCTTGTTTATGAATCTTGCTCGCTTACGAATCACGCCTGTTTACGAGGAACAAGCAAAAATCGTTATTATTATTATTATTATATGATATGTTTTCGTTTTACTTTCCGCCACGCTTCTCGTTGCTAGTCGTTAGTACAAGTGGGCTTAGCGAACTGCCGTAGATCGATTCGTCATCCCAAGATGTCGGCGATTTAATTAATTCTAGATTTATTGTCCAAAGGGTTGAATGGACGTCTATCCCACATTCATTTTTGCTCGCAAATCTGCTTCTTTCTGTGTTCCATTTGGAATTTATTTTTAGTAGAACGTATTGTGTTGTGTCGAAATAGCTAAGAATAGAATTTGTGAAATATCTCGCTTAGAATACAAATGCTTATACCTACTCAACAAAAAATCGTTAATGATTTAACTAATTACAATAATATCAATCATAAATTTTGAACAGTAAATTGTCCTAACTTAAGTTCAAAATAAATATTCTTCAGTCGAACTTATCAAAAAGTATAAAATAAGCTAAAACGGCTTCCTATTCTTTGTTAGTTTCTGTTATGCATCTGCTATCATCACAGCTATCATAAATAAAAGGGTAAGAACAGTAATATTAAAATCGTCTATGAACATGAGTCGTTTACTTTCCATTTTTCATATTCTATAGCCGTAGCTATTATAAATTAAACAGTAAGAAAAGTAAATAGATTCAATATAAATCCCATATTATATAGACTGGAGAACCAATTAAGTCCTCCACTGAACGCATTTAATCGAGGTTATCCTGTTCTATAACAACTAGATTTCTCATTAATCAGGATTGAGTTAGTATTCCTAACAAAGAAAAATGTTGGCGTGCTATTTAATTAGATCTCTTTGAAAGAATCTAGTCTAACTGGCTATTACTACATACAGATAAAGGAATAAAGTTTTTAGTATAAGCGATAATTTTAATTAGAATATAAATTTTAAGTAGACCTTGAGAAACACCAGTTAAATCGTCAAAATTATAGATCTCAAGATTACTAAATACTTCAACGCATTGTTTAAGCCATGTAACACTTTTACTTTGTATGTATTCTAGAATATCATAACAGGGAATTGACTCATTGATAAAGACTGGACTGTTGCTAATTCTACCCGAAAAACGGTATATTTGGTAAAATCATATCGTAGAATCATCTATATTCGTTCTTCAGTAGGGTTATCAATTTATGTTACGCTCAAAAGCATGTGATTGCGATTCGTCTACATGAGACGCCCTAGCTTGATTCTTGGCTTCATATGTATATATCTAAATTAAGCTCGCGATTCAGTCTTCATTCGTTTGATAGATTGCTTTGATATGACTGATTAATTCTTTTTCCCGGACCAATTAAAATGTAACAATCGATAAAGAACTTGAATTTTCACTCACGTTATCTACAAAGTTAATCTTTATATCCATTACAGAACACAATGAGTCTCTTAACACACCTGGTAGAAAATCAAAACAGGACCTTTCCTGATTAAAAGAGCCAACGTAATGTGCACTTAATTGTATTCGCGGCTTTTCGTTCTGTGTGCTTTAAGCATTTAATTATATATTGTCTAAGCTGCCTTTAAGCAAGCTCTTGAATGGTCATTAAAAAGGGCACAAAACGGATATTTAAGGATTTGTGCAAATGGTTTTGCTTAAAAAAGATGTAAAATATATCTGTTTCCCTTACGTTTATTATAGAGATATATACATCAACGTAGAAAATATCTATAAATAGTCATAGTACTTTGTAAATAGTCCCAGGATTATAATTTCTTCAACTTTAAATCCGCGACTAAATCTTTTACTAAAATCCGCATCTCATTTGAACATAATATAAAACGAAATGATTATTCTCATGAGAATCGTGTTCAGCAGTTTTGCAGACTGCGAAAAAAAAAGAAATTACCAACGCTCAGGATCATTTGGAAAATGACGAAATTGTAATTGGACGCAGAAGTCATAAAACGTGGCGTAAGCGACTCGCTCCTCGCAGGCTTATGAAGATAAATCCTCGCATCGCTACGTTTTTCCAGTAACATTAAGTCGGTCGCATTATTCAATGTCTGCTGTTAATTGACCTCGTCATGTATCATGCTTCTTTCTTTGTGAACGCGTGTAACATTTCCTCGATCGCATAAAACGTTGGGATTTGGATTTTTTTTTCGGCTCTTTGTGTTGTAGGGTGGGGAATGGTACAGGTGGGCTCGACGCCATTTTGCAGAATACATTTTTTCTTTAAATACTAAAGCTAGAGGAGAAGAAGAGTCAAACGCGTCATCATTAAACATTAAGAGAATCGGAGAATAAGATGAATATTTTCCCGACCAATATTTATACTGGTGTGATTTTTTTTTCTAGTATGGAAGTAGAAAACGAGCATGCAGTCTACCTGATGCTAAATGGCTGCTGCGGTCCATGGACATTTGTAATCAACTCCAGATAAGTTTAGATTCGTATCTCAGGTCGACCACAGATGCGCCTCTACCCCTGAGGACTAAGCTGGAATGCCTCGAAAAAGTATGTCTCCCTTACCACACCCTTCAATCCAGAATACAGCGGCGCTTAACACTGCCACTATAAGGCAGAAATCGGTGTGGCTGTAGTTCCGCCGGAGTTGAACCACAGAGGGTTCTACCACCTTGAAATGTGAAATGTTAAAGTAATCAGAGAAAACTTAGTCTTTAGACCAACGTAATCTTTACAGATTCGATCCTATGCCAGCACAGCAACTCCCTTTGGTCGCTTTGTAGCCGGTCATACTCAAGCCCATCTAAACATTATTTTATTTCCACTCAAATTATTGACCTATTCCTCCACAAAGTGGAATGTCGGTTTTAAAGAGCTCTTTACATTGACTCGAGGACCAATCAAGGACTTCAATATTTTTCAAACATCAATCGCTATTGTAAATAATAATTACGTTTTAAAATGACATTTGTATACTTCGAAGAATGCATAATAATGTATGAAATAACATACATATTTGGATTAAAGGCACTTTTATAAGTAATACAAATTAGATCATTTACGTAATGTATTGTTGTAGGGAGTTTTAGTATCTTCTTCCCCCGGCTTCAGCTCAGATGACGATTGAATTATTCAATGTTTACTGTTCATTGACCTGAAGTATGTCCTTTTTTATGGGGTTTATTAGGCACTTCGCGAATGTTGGAGAGTCTGTGTGGGTGAATGTATATAGTAGGTATTTATAAGATTCTTCTTGACTTTATTCAATTTTAGTTTTGAGATTTAATTAACAGCTTATCGTAACTAAAAATATTTGCCTTAAAACTATCAATACTTCCAATAATAGACATTACACAAACAACATTGAAGCCAAATTTAAATACGATATAATACAAGCTAGTTAATCAGTCACTCACACTACGCACTAACCCACAGAGTCTAACTACGGATTACAGAAACCCCAAGGCGGCTAGAATATTCAATATGCATAAATTACGAACTTCGGGACACATGTTTGAGATGTAAACTTTGATTCCCTCAAATATTTGTTTGTACACTGTTTTCACTTGACGACTCAGACGGTACATGGGTTTCTGAAATGACTTAGTTAGAATGTTTACTCATTGTATTACGACTATGAAGGATACTATGCCTGTAATCTGCAGGCTGGGGTTGGGGCACAATGGATCTCACTATAGGGCCAAATGGTTGAATATAGAATACGCACTACTGTGGTGGATTCTATGCCCAATCCCCATGCTGGGGTTGGGGCACAATGCATCTCACTAAAGGGCCAAATGGTTGAATATATAATACGCACTACTGTGGAGGATTCTATGCCCAATCGCCATGCTGGGGTTGGGGCACAATGGATCTCACTATAGGGTCAAATGGTAGACCATAGAGCACGCACCACTATAATGCATTCTATGCTCGATCCCCACGCTGGGGCTGGAGCACAATGGATCTCACTATAGGGTCAAATGCTAACGGATGTGTTATTCCAATGACGTTTTTTAATACATAATGAAGGTTAAAAAGGATAAGCTTGACTTTGGCAACAATCTCTACTGATGGTATACAACAAAGCTTTATTAATCTTCCACATATGTGATAAAATAACCGGTCTAACCTTTTTTTTGATAATCTGCAGGCGAAGGTCATCTTACCTAATACGGGAAGTGTAGCGTAAGATGTAACATACATAGCTTCACATTATTGGGTTTTGTTAACGAGTTCTAGATTTTCACATTAAAAAAATTCCGTCATTGATTTGATCGGACGCAATTTTTGGACAAACAAAATGTAATAAGTTGGTCCATTACACATTGGCACTGAATATTTGAGCTGTAAGCCGGCCGACAGCTATAATATCGTGATGAATATGCGATGACTGTCCCTGCGCCCAGATAGAGCGAGTATAGGATACGGTATATACCCTACTAGGTATTTTATAGTACGTGGATACAATTTAAACATATGCCACAGAATTGACACAAAGACGTTTATTTGCGCTTATTGTGAGTACCGACATTTAAGATTTTACGGAATTTTATGGCGTACAAATTGAAGGAGTAAAATTAAATTTCCCACCGAAGTTTTTCATCTATAAATAAAATTAAGGTGTTTGTCTGTGCATTCAAAATATCTATTTATCATATACTAAAACACTCACCTTAAAACAAAACTTAAGAAAAACTGCTTACCATGAGAATATGCTACATTTTTTGTGACACTAAACAGATTTTGAAAATGGCTTATTTGCCTCGGAAAAAGAAATAAAATGTTACTTAAGGAACAGTTATCAGGATATTCCATTGAATATCATATCCTGATAACGGATATTCAATTGAATATCATATCCTGATGACTGTTTACATAAATGAAAGCTTTTTTCATTAATCTGGATGGAGAGGAAGGCTTAAACCTCCTGCACAATATATCAACAGTGTCATAATTACAAAAAAAAAACTATTCTTAAATTGAATTCCGAGTGTTATTCGTACATCGATTTATTTTGCTATTAGAACACATTTTGTCAGTTTCGATAAACATTCACACGTAACCAAACCAAATCTAGCAAGGCACGTCATCCAATGTACGAGTATACTCGTTGAATATTTGAGCCGCGCGGCTGCGGACAGTAATAATAATAACATGATGAATATGCGATGACAGTTCCCGCATTGGGACGATGTTTTACCACGCGGGGAGAGGCGGGGGGAAGGGTTGGATACATTAAAGCCCGGGAGTTTCTTACGTATCTCTATAAGAAATACGAGTATATATATGGGGACGAGAGTTAGAATTTCTATTCGATTTTCAAATTTACTCTTAAGTTTAATTTTAGAATAAGTATTCAAATGTTGATTTTAATATCTAACCTGTACTGTATGTGATTTTAATGTTAATTTATACAATTAATTTTAATGTGTACAGTTCGTACAGCCTTAATACTGAACACTCAGTTAGTAAAACAATTCCGAATTGATGGAAAAATTGTTGGCCTAATTTTTTTGTCACAACTATTGAAGATGGAACCTCTCGCTTGCTACAAATAACGGAGTTCGAGGGGGAAGGGCGGGGAAGTAGCTGAAAAACAGCTCTAGAGCCTGTCGTCGTAGCAAGAGCTGAGACACCTTTTGCTTTCGTCCTTTATGCATCTTTTTCATAGTCGTTTGTCTATTTTCTGTAGTGTATATCTAAGACAATAAGATCATTGTTATTATTATTAAACAATACTAAATGTATAGTCAGTATAGTTTATATTTTCATTTATTGTTCAAGTGCTAATTTCTTCTCATAGTAAGAGGTGTCTTAGGGTAATAGTGTACAAATACTAACACTATTAGTATACTAATAGTAATAGGTTTTAGGGTATAGATATTGAAATCTTCATTTAGAAAACGCACGTAAGTTTATAACGTCAGAGGCCTCAATTCACAGAGCAGCGGAGCGAAAGACTAAAATTCAACCCACTGGCCTATCACTGCTCATTATTATTATTAAATAAAAACGATTGAAATATTAGCACTTTGGTTTCGTAATACGTAATAAGCACGAATCCCCGAGGAGATTGAGGCGAGATGAACATTCTCTCACCCTCTGTTTAACACTTACACGCTTACTGAATTCTCCATTTAGCGATTTAACAATTGGACAAGCGATACAATGAAAGCAATATGATATTTAATATATTATTGTTTTACTGCTGTATAACATAAATTGAAATATAGATTTTTAAGGACTTTTGTCAACATTACCTATTAATATTACTTGTAAAATATGTTGAATACCCTCATTTCGCTTTAACCTCACCCCGAGCTTCTTAATCTCACATAATTTTCATAAAACTCACTTTGAATAATAATTATAAATTAAAAAAAAAAACATTTATATATTTTGTTAAGCTCCCTTTGTGGTTATATCTCTGTTTTATTGCCTTCGAACGGGAGTATAAGAAATTCTGGATGTAAACCGCTTCTGTGTTCTAGTGTAATATGTTAATTGCCGTCACAAAGTGATTTACAAAAGTACACACAATAGTCATGCTAAGAGTAAAATAAAATAACCGTTCCGTTACCCGCCGCTTCGCTCACCCCGCGCTTCGGAATCCCTCATTTTACTTTCATAAGCCACAAAATGTCGCACGCTTTAAGAACTTCTAACAGGGCCAAATAAATTGTTTGGGTCCTAATTAAATAAACACATTTGCATTGTGCTGTATTCCAATGACGTAATTATAAAGTTTTGGTCGTTTTACGAAGGATGCTGGCTGAATTAATGAAATTAAATTTTAGTTCTCGTGCGTAGTTTATATTTTTCAATTGCAATTAATAAATGGTTTAACGAGTGTGGATAAAATTAAGGTCGAATTTGTAATGCGACTCACGTATGTCCACTCTCAATCGTAAACGAAGCGACGCTTCATAGAAATTTGTTCTTTAACTCGTAATCAATTCCGTTGGAGCTTTCCACGAATGTCCTTACATTCGTTGGAAGTTTCCTACGGAGGCCAAATATATTTTTGCTGTCAACTTCATCGTGTGGCAATGCACACTGAGTGGATGTAAAAAATACCACTACTAACCGCAAGCTCAATTCACGCTCGCTACATAAAAAGCGTCATAAATAAGGGTATAAAAGCAAATACTCGGCACCACAAATAGACGTTATATAAAATATTGAAAAGCCACAATGACAAATAAAAGGAGAGAAGTTTTTCGTCATAGAGAAGCCATTTAACACCACAATTACTAAAGGGAAGAAATTGTTATAAAATTTGTGTTAATATATTCTAAAAACCTCTCTGTGATCTGTAGTATTTTCAGTGACCAGTTTAGAATAGTATTAATACTATTATTACTATAACAGCACGCCAGCTCACTAATGAGGTAGGCAGAAAGGACCGAGTGCTAAATATCTCTGTTCCTACAAAGCTGACGTGCTTCATCTACATTCATCATTCTCTAAATGCATACACGCCGGTATATTTTATGGATCCTAAATAATACTAAATCGACCATATAATAAGACTAATTAACACTAGGCGTTTTAACGACGTTTTCACGTGTATTTAAGTATTTCTCATTGGTCTCAAAAATCTTTAGGTACTACTGTAATATAGAAAAAACTTACCTGGCAGCGTTTTCAACAATTAAAAAAGTATAGCCATCTTTGTTTTGGTTTTAGAGAAGTTTAATTGTTAATCAACTCGCATATTTTGCTTGCTCGTCAACGGTGTAACACGATCCCAGGTCTTCACAAAGACAAGCTCAGACAACGGTAAACTAAGAAAGAAATGTTAAAGGCATAACTTTGAATGTTACTTTAGTTTTAACGTTTAAACTTTTAATGACTTATACAAGATAGCTAAGACGGTATCGTGTTCAGATAACAATGGAGAACATGAAAGTATTTCTTTTTCGATTTACAACCATGAAATGCTTAGTTTTGAAAATGTGTTTGTTTGCATGTTTTTAGACCACGTTAAAACGGTGCAAAGCATCAATGTGATTTTTGATACAGATATAGATGAACAACTGGAGAGTCGTTAGGCGACTTTTCGCAGATACCCTGTTTGCAAGGTAAAGCACGTTTTAAACAAAAAAGCGCTATACATAGATTGCAAAATAAATTGTTTTGACCATGATTGCGCAGCCGCGGATAATAAGCCGGTACAGAATAAAGGAACAATTTGATATCATTCGCATGTTTATCGAAAGCATTCGTGACATAGAAAGTCTGCTATCTCTAGAACTCTAAAAGACATTTTCTATATCTCTGTAACAATGACAATAATAAGACAATAATAAGGTACTAACCAATAAATAAACTCTACTCTCTAACCTACAAATAATCTCTCCATATTGTCAATGATTATTCTTAAAATTACTATTGTAAGTAAATTCACTAAAATAAATGGTCCGTGAATTTCTAAAAATTACCAAATATCACAAAGCACAGCGAACATGGAATATGGAATTTTGTAACCTTGAAACGAGAACGCTAGTACTTTCACAAAAGGGATCGAACTTCAACAAAGTGCTCGTATTATCTGTTTCTGTAGACAGAAATTTTTATTATAATTGCCACGCGGCACGAGCCTGTGGCTATCAGATTGATAGCCGGCACGCGATGCACAGGTTTTCTATTCCCATCGGTCAATCAAAACGGGGCAAAGTTAATATAGTTCTAATGAATGTGTTTCAAAGTTTTTCAGTCCATTAAACTTAATGACAACTAAAGGAATAGCTTTAAAAGTCATCATATTAGAAGTGGCAGTGCTGTAAATGGACTTCTCTTTAAACTCATATTGATTTCTTAATAGAACAAGTTCTTTCTTTTGAGCACACTTCTCTCTCCGTATCTTCGAACTTTCACCGCGCAAAATTCTCCAATTTTTATCAATAGCCAATCCTCTTACCAATCAACAAATAATTAAAGAAGAGTATCATATGTTATTGGGCAATATTAAATAACCATTTTAAAGTTTCACAAAATGCTATTCATAAGTACCAGATTTTTTCCATAATGTGAAAATAGCAAACAATTAATAAACACTCTGCCCTATTTTAAGTTATGGCAATTATTAACGTTACGAACAACTCTACAACCATAATAATATTTCACCATACCTAATTCATACACGAGTTTGGTTATGTACGCTGATAGCTTAGAATTGTAGAGTATTGTAGAGAGTAGAGTAGAGTATATACCAAAATATAGCTCCAGTTACACGATATAGGAGATACTTTTACTACTCCACAGCAAAACTGATTAGTAGATAATTTAGTTAATAAAGAATTGTATTCATGGTGACTATATCAACAACACTAACCTTAAAATATCATTATTATTATTCAAGAAGTTTCTGCCTAAATATTTAAGGAATCTTCCCTAGCTATGAGGAAAAGTGTGGAAATGGAGGTTATATGATCTTATTTAATTAAGTTCACGAGTCGTGTCGGAGATAATTTAAACCATTGACCCCATCAAAGTTAATGAACAGAGTAAGGTTGGAAAAATCTTTTGTTAGCTGAAGCAAAAAATGTAAGACGTTCATTATTTATACTGGTACCCAAATTAAACAATAATTTGGAAGCTACAAAAACGAAAATTATTTTAAATACGTCAGAAGATTTCAATGTTGGAATCATTAAATACGTACTTAATATTTCAATACAAATACGACGTGTGTGATGTAATATAATTATCGTCTTTAAGTTTGGAAGAAAAGAGGCTCGAAACATTTCAGGTTTAGATACCTGATACAAGAAGAGAGACCTAAGCTGAGGAAAACAATTTTGCCTTTTTGATTGCAGTACTTATATTAACTCAAGTACAATACAGTACAGTACATAATGTTAATTCAGCCGTGTTTCAAAATACACTACGTTAATAACTTGCTAAGCCATTATATCCAATGTAAAAAGATTAAAATAAGCTCATATTATAACAACATCATGTCGCTAACATTATGTATATGAAAACATGACTAAAATGTAATAACATAAAAGACAAAAGAAGACAATTTCATTTTAAGTACACACCACAAATGAGCAGAAGAATATTCTTTCATTCAATTTTATGCAAATACAAACATTACAGAAGCTATGTCGTTCCTTTGAGTAAACTCGAAAAGATCCTTTTAAAAGTATAATTTAACACAAATTAAGCGCACACATTTATTATTCATGGGTGAGTTTAATGCCTTACGTGACCACGGAATTTCCTGAATTTAATTTAGGTATGAATTAGAAAGAAAGTGGTCCTAGAAAAGTACCTTGCATAACCCCCGCTAATTTACCAAGCTTTATTATTTTTAGCGTGCAACGAGTATCATACAATGTTTGAAAGAGGATAAGTTACGATCTTAGTTTAAAATACACAGTTAAAATCATCAATCCTCCACGCACAAGCCAATAATGGGAATCGATCTAAAACTACTTAACAACTTGTTCCAATATTCATGCTAATATCCCACACTAACAAGTATTGTTTGAGTATTTCACACGCCCCTTCCGTGTACTGATGTTGAGAAATTATGTTTCGAGGGGTTAGGTGTCGCGTGACAGTGGTTAGCATTCTCATTTTATATTAAAATCGTGTTTCCAACGGCGTGTTCTTTTTTGATAACAATTTTAATAAACATTGGTTGCCGGCTTTCCCGTTACCGCTCACAGATTTTTTGTTGTTTGCCCTGCTTTTGCGTAGGTCTGCGTTGTCTATTTATTTAGACCGGTCTCTATATTTCTATATCTTTTGTGCGATTAATTTCAAAGAGCTATTTGAACAAATTTTATTATGTTGCTGACGAAGTTACATAAATGTTTAAAAATTTTTTACTAAATCTTTCTGTGGTGTATTTATTATTGTTCCTTTGTTCCAAAAAATTACACCAGTAGTTATATGTCTCGGTGGAAATTGTATGGTACGATATTCGCATGACAAGTTAAAATTCGATTCTGTGTTTTAATCAAAACTACTTCTATGTTCTGAAATGTTTCGTTACGCAAAAAACGATTCAAAATACTAGTACCATCAGCTCTCTTATCGTGAAAATACTCCACAATGACAACAACTCAAAGGCAGCGAAACGAACGAGTCGGTTGCACGATATCTATTATGAAATAAATTAATAACCCGCTGGGGAGAGCCAATTTTTCTTTATCCATTGTGCCACAAATGGAACAATGCAGTCTCAAAGCGAATAGAATCGTTTGTGTGTGAAAAAAATTCTGTTTATCGTTGATTTTGACATTAATGCGTACCTTTGTAGTTCTACAGCTAGTGGATTTTAGGAAACAAATTTATAAATATCTTAAAACCTGTGCCACATTTAATCATTAGTGAAAATCCATGGCAAAGTAGCTAAAACTTCAACATAAGTTGAATTATTTGAACTTATAATAAAACTGTGCTAAAACATGTGCCGATGAAGACACGTTGAATATTCGCAACAAGCTTCGATTGTTTAATGTTTAACAAGAATCGGTAAATCTAATAACAATACAATACTATACTAGGTCACTATGCAAGCATACAGAATACAATCACACATCAATGAACCGGTACATTTGCACTTAATAGAAAATATATATTATTCTGATTATAATATTCAATCTCGATGATTAAAACCTGTACAAGCAGTGAACGAAACGATTCGAGTACTATATCCATTATGATATAAATTAATAACTGACGGGGAAGGCCAATTTTTCTCTATCCATTGTGATTCGAGTTGATGGCACAAAGCTATAAAGACAAAGGGGAATACAATGCTTTCGCAGTGCAAATGATAATGAAGCTTTGAATGTAACTTTCTATTTGTTTGTGTCAAAATTAAAGAGGAAAGCTGAAGAAGCTCAGGTGAGATAAAGACTAATAGAGTTGCATTTCGAGGCGAAAATTCTCTTCTATTTAATATATCAAAGGATTTACTATCAAATACTGTAAAAATATTTGAGACAATTCCACACACGTCTGATTCCAAACTAGGCAATAGAATTAGGCAATTCCAATCACTATGTCATAGGCCTTAGTAAACAACTATTGTCTCATTGCTTGTTGTGAATAATGAAATTTTTACATTTACCCTCATCCGATGATATCTATGTTATTTATAAGATTGTAACGTATGTCGGCATTAACTTTATTTTAAATTGTATTTTCTCTATAAGTGATTTTGTAAATCTTTTGAGGAAATAAATTTCTTTAACCGTAACTTGATATTTCATGTTCGTTAATTCCTAAGAATTACAGGAATTGATTTGCATAACATTATTATGTACAACACGAATTATTTTTATGACTATTTTGAAATAGAAACAATGAAAACATTTTATGGGCGTAACTGCAATCAGATATAACAAGAAAGATTATGATGCAGTGTAGCAACTAATATGAAATTTTGAAATGGTACCGCGGTGCATTGAGATAGACATCGAGTTATTTGGGATTTAAACCCTCTCGGTGGCTATCCTCTAACTTTTGAAGGATTCCGGTATCTTCATTTTTTTAATACATAATTAAGCCTAGCAAACAGGCAGACGGGCCATCTGATGGTAAGTGGACATCGTCGCCTATGGACACTTGCAACATCCAAGGAGTTGCCAATGCGTTTCCGACTTTGGAGGAGAGGTATTTTTTCTTTGAGTACCATATCATAGCCCTCCGGGAAAAACTTCAGAAGGAAATTCCGTATTGAATACAACGGTTTCTTCTAACGTGGCGCCAGTGTCAAACTCCTTTGGGGACGGCCAAGTCTTACCTTATATGTAATTTTCAGTACTTATGAGGGTGTATGGCCAGGTATTTGCGGGGTCGCCGTCTGGACACTTCAAGCTCCCACTTTTGTAATCCACACCATCGCAAGCCTCCTTGTAATTCTGACTTAGGACAGAATTTACCATAGCTGTATTTTGGTAAGGACGATATTTTTTAAATCCGTTTTACACGCTTGATATGAATAATACTGAAAAAAAAGAGGAGTACATCTCATGGCAACAGTTCTTTAGAACTGTAAAATGCAACCAAGAGGCAGACGTCTTCATTATTGGCACACTAATATTTGTATAGGCTACATACGCAAGCACTGGAAGCAGAATAGAAATGTACACTAAGTCTAACATCGTTTGTTTACATAAAGATCCTAATAGAAAGAATGAAGATTATTACTATTATCATCCCATTATTTTACATAATTATATTTTTGGTAACTGTATTTGGTGCTTCGTGTCAAACGAAAATTAAGTAACTTAACGCGCGATAATCTACAGTTCTCTCTTTGATCTTTTGGCAATTGAACAATGTAATTACAGTAAACAATTAACTGTTCATGTGACGTGGCGCCATACGGTCGTGACTTGTACGCTACATCATACCACCCGCACTGCCGCGGCGCGGTTGTAGCGCGATATCTAAAAATTTGAAAGCGCTCTAGTACTACACAGTTAAGTTACCGGCGAATAAATTTTAATTTCCTTCCGTGAACCGATTGGAGCCGATTCGTGTCAGCTATTCTTTAAAACCGCATTAGACTTACCTATACGAAGTCCGCACGCGCGAGAGTTCGAAACAGTGATAACTGCGTGGAGTGTCCTATAGAACGCTTCTCTATGTCTAACCGCTCGGCCACAGCTACTGGCGGCACGACTTGCGGCGCGGCGAAATAAAAACAAATGTAAGACAACTTATGAAGTATGCCACAGCCGGTCGCTCTGTTTTTGTCGTGTACATAGGTACATATGCATAATATGTATATATCCCTGTAGTTAAATGTAAATATTCTTCTTTTTTTTTTTGTGATAATCCGACCGGCTTTAATTTTTGTATTTTCTTACTAAAGGCAATAAATTTTTAAAATTATTATTGCTATTAACAAGTCTATCAACGAACGTTAGCTAGCAAACATTTTTGTTTCTGTAGTCGTATTGCTTACCAGAAGCAATCACTTTACTTGCAGTGAAGGCGATACCGTGGACTGCCGGTACTTGGATGGGAGACCGGTATTGTACATGCTGTCTGGGCGTTTCTTTTGCATCTCTCACCCCATCCTCATCGAGTGTTAAAAACTCGACTTAAAAGTGTTTCAATCAACAGGTCGAGATATTTTCCGGTTCTAGCTATTGTGTCAAGTGCTACTCCATACATTCAAACAGAGAACGTAGACTTTATATAGAGGGGATACGTTATTATTTAAATTAATTTTTTGGCTGTTATTGTGATTTGTAATGTATTTTTTGGAAAAAAAAAGTGTTTTGTATTCCTCTAAAATTTGAAATCAAACGATACCTATACCCCAAATTTAAAAACAAAACAAAAATATTGAAACACATATACAATACATTCATAATTGTTTATTTAACAACTGATAATATGTACTAGAAAATTTTTTTATGACAGAACAACGTTAGCACAGCCAGTAATATCCTAAAATTTTGAAGTAACTTAATGAAGCATACTTCCATAGTTTAGAAGTAGTGATGTTTCCTTCGACATGATACATATATTTATATCATGTCATTATACATACATGTATTTATATCATGTCGAAGGAAACATCACGACATGTATGTATATCATGTTGAACGTACGTATGTGCAAATTACATTTGTCAACGTGTCTACTTTAGGTCGACATTTGTAAATGTTTATATTTATTTTATGACAAGCATAAAGAAGGTTTTATTAGAATAAATGTTGAAATATATCTATGCATAATGTTTATAATTTTAATTATATTGCGCATTAGCCTGCCACTCCACATTCCTTAATTCGTAGGTTGCCCTAGGCAAGTGAACTTTATTGTCATGTTGGATATACAATGGCTTGCTCCGTGGATATTAAGCCAATGGACCCAAGGTACAGTCATTTCACCCAAATATGTTTGTGTACTGCCTTTCACGGGTCAGGTTGCTGCTTGCTAAGCTCAGAATTCTAAACAGAGTAATTATATTAAAACAATAAACAAATACTTCTTTGCAACATTTAGAGTTCATTTAACTACATAAGTAAGCACCTAAATAAGTTAGTAGTAGTACCTACATAAGTTCAGTTTGATTTAATTTTCTAAACGGTTATCGATTAGGAATAGTTTTACATCTGGAATATCAGAACAGGTTACGCAATCATTGGCTACCGATTGTGATGTGACATTTTCATCTACAAACATCAAGAACTAGCGTCAAGTAGAGCAGCTGTTGTCCTTTGGCAGAAAGAAATTTGTGCGCAGGGCAGAGAAAGCTCTGGGCGGCTGCGTGCGGGGCGGGCGGCGAGCGGGTGGAAATAGCGACAGCGCGCAGTCGGGAGCTCCCGGCCAGTCCGCTGCCGCGCGTGTTCGCGGCCCGCTCCGCACGGTTGCGCTTCCACTTACTAGATCGCGTGCGAACTCGGCCACTTGGCGTCGGCCGCTCGCTCGATATATTCACCCGTCTATCTGCGTTGAGCTTTCTTGCATGTTGTGACCGTCCGAGTGCTTTAACTATCTGTGACACGCACAGTCCTGGCAGCTTTGTGTGGGTCCTACGAAGGAGGTTTGGATAGCTGCACACTGCTCCTACGTCGAAAACTGGAAAACTCTTCTTCTTGACATATCCTCCCTGCCAAGGTCATACGAGAAGGTAAACATCATCGAGTATCTTTAATCGACTTCAGGAATACCATCACTCGATATCAAAGTTGGGACAAAGATGGTTTTAAATAGCTGCATAAATTAAGGTCAACGGTCGGACGCGATGTATGGTTCACATCAAAATTTGTGATTGAAACTTAATACTATAATTTTGAACAACACTCATAGTTATTGTTTAACGAGTTCACTGTATTGCATCGATTTAAGTGAGTGCATGACAGTCAGTGACCCATTTTCGCAGCAGTCGAAACCCTGACGTTTGGCAATAGGTACGTGGGATAAATGTGACCGAAACAATATATTCAAGATATTTTAAGAAAAATTATAAACACGCTGCGTCAAAACGACCGCACTAAAATAAAAGACCTAGGCATCCTCCTAAGCTCTTGGATCCTCTTCTCAACGTTTTGCGGGTTGCATTGTATTTTTATATCATACACTCTTTTGAAACAATCGTCAGATAATTAGATCTGACAAAAAAAATCTGAAAAGATCTCTTTATCTTTTTGATAATTACATACTTAATATATGTATGTAATTCGGTAAATATAATATGTTTTATGTCAATTGGTACGCCTTTATAATGTAAGCTGTAAATGTGTCATAATAATATTGATGATTTTTTCGGCCACCTTATCCTTAAAAAGATTTTCATTTCAGCGATAATATTTATCAATATTGGTAAAGAATGTTTTTTGTACAAAATACCTTGTCATTACTTGTATTAGGTTTTTCGAAAACATAAACGTTGGCTATTACATGAAGGAAAATTACAGATTATTGAAGAATATAGATAATGAAATGTTATTATGATTAAATTCCTCACGTAGCAATAGGTACGGTGGGTTACAATAGTCACGTAACAGCAGCTGCATTTGTTTGTTGTAGCGAGCTTGTTCGGCCAGCGGCCATTGTTAATCAAATATCTAAATGTAGTAACTGTAGGTTTCCCTCCTATCGACCGTTTGGCCCCTCTATTTGCCTACCTGTTACAGTCGTTTTCAGGTCTCTACTATTGGTTCATTAACTGCTTAGGTGGGTACGTACGTCTATCAAAATTAACATTTTGTGACATGTTTGCATTGACTTGTCTATCAGATTGTAAGCCTTAGTGTTTTCAAGTCTTCCTTGGGATAGTCATATCCGCAACGCGTTTTTATAATGTTTCCATCTAACCCTTGGGGCCAGATAGGTTTTCGACTGCGGGTAACATTGGAGGGTTCAGCCCACCAAACTACTACCGTGATGGCATTTGGTCTGATTGGTTTGGGCGGATTGCTTCACGTACTACGATTATAACGTATAATTTCACGCTTAAATGTTTGCCAAAGAAGGTAACCGTCTCTATTCCCCATCACCCTTGTAAGACTGGCCGCGTCCGATGGTGCTGGATACATCTGGAATGCTCCGCTCGGAACATTACCTACGCCAATAGTATTTTAATTTTAATTAGTTTATTTGCCTTCCATCTTCATAGAATAATCGGAAACTTTATATTGTTATAAAAGCTGACAACTGTCATTATGTAAAGCGTTACACAAAATACGCAATGTGCGAGCACCAGACATACCGAGCATTATGTGATTGGCATTGATTAAATCGCCCTGTTTGAAATATTCACTATTTAAGTGTGCTTGCGCTATGACTTTGTTATTAGAAGGTGATAATTTACAGTAGTAGAATTAATTGATTACATTTTTACCGTGTTGAAAATTATTACAATACTATACTAATTTAGTTTACTTTGAATAGCTTAATGTATTATAATTACGTATATATTAGCGGTTGGAAAATTGAATACTTTAAAAGTTACTTTACACTTGCATGCTGTGCAGGCAAACTCATTTCGTTTGATAGTGTAGGTATTCGTCTGGAGAGTGTCCAACTGTTAAAGGTGAGACCATGACCTATTAGCAATGAGCTTGCTGGTGAGTGTTGTGGCTTGTAATTGGACTAATGTGGATAGTGACTTAACTAATACTTAAAATGTGGCTTTTTCACATGTATTTAACTTAATGAAATATTTCACTAATATTTATGTTTGACTTACGAGTACTACAGATAGAGTAAGAGTATATATAGATAGACTATAGATAGAGTAAGACAGATAATACAAGTCCGGTTTACTGTAGCGTTCGATCGCAACCATCACCTACCGTCTGTTCGGGCCTCACTGTGACTTTGAATCCAACGGTTTCCCAAAACGCAATGATGTGATGTAGCGCGTAACCAAATCAATTATCTAGTAAACTTTTTAAACATTGAGAATAAATTTGTCAGGTAAGCCTATAAATAAATAAATACCAAAATTCAAGTATTAAAAAGCGATATATATGTAGGTGTGTAAGTGGGTCGTTTTGGTTCCGCCTTTGAAAACCAGCTGATTTATTGATGAGTATCGATAAGTCATTAAGTGAACGCGAGCGGGAGTCAGGTATTCGTGGAGTGGATATCGATCGCGCAAGAACGAAGGGCTCGGTCTTTGGCCACCTTGCTTGGCGGCAGTGTCACGAAATCGCGTTGGTGCGTGACTGTGTTAGACAATACTTAATTGGCGAAAATTTTGTGTCTCTTACAGATGAAGAAGTGATAATATGGTAATACCGTAATCGCACCGTTAGCACTTTTAACTACTCTTTTAAGATTAGTTACAGGTTTTTTTTGTGCTACATGCGAACAGTATTGCTTGTGGACATTGCAATTTATACACCTAAATGTAATATTTCCTGAAGTATCTTTCTAGACAATCATTATTATGTCATAGATAACTGTTACGGGTCGATCTGATTAATCTAATATTGTATGTATATCCCGTGATCCGTCGGTTGATAAAGTGAAGTTTACTACACCATCACTTATAAGATTGACTTTGATGGGCCGAATTTTATGCTACGATAACAAAGCGTAAAACATTCGATTTCACATACGTACTATGTACAATATTAAGTATCAAATAAATTATTTTCTCTCGGAAACGCTATCGTTGAACAGAAGTCGTTTTATAAAATGAGAAGAAATATGCATTTTTAAAACAGTAGGTATTGATAATGACTTAAAATCTAAACGTTAATAGATATCTCATGATCACAACCAAATAGTTATACTAACACTGACTTCACGCTGATTAACGGATATCCAAATAGAGAGGACTTCACAAAAACCTAAATTATTTACTTTTATTATAAGAAAGCGACAAATCATAATAACACTAAAATTCGCTAATAATTAAAATTTTGATATATTTTATTATCTTTATTTGTAAGTTATGTAGAGTTAGAATGATTGCAAGATATTGTTATATTTTAAGTTGCATAATGTTGTTAGATGGAACAGCTTCCGACCACCCCAATCAGATTATATTTTATTTATCACTGCGTCTACCTATACTGAACATTTAGTTTATATGTATATGTATATGTAGGTATATACTAGCTTTTCGCTTGCAGCTTCGCTAATAACGTTATTTCTAGACTACTCAAAGATTGTGGAGTAAATATTCTGTATTTATATAGGTGGGTAGGTAGGTATTAGGTAGGTCTGATTGGTAGGTCGATTGGTAGACCGATTGGAAGATCAATTGGTAGACGGATTTGTAGACCGATTGGTAGACCGATTGTTAGACCGATTGGTAGATCGATTGGTAGATCGATTGGTAGACCGATTGGTAGATCGATTGGTAGATCGATTGGTAGACCGATTGGTAGATCGATTGGTAGACCGATTGGTCGATCGATTGGTAGACCGATTGGTCGATCGATTGGTTGACCTATTGGTAGACTGATCAGTAGATCGAGAGCTATTCTCGATATTAGGTGCAATTTTAAGAATCGATAAATCATTCTGCAATCTTTTCTTTGTAAAATTACTTACCTCACAGTAACGAAATAATACAATTTTATAATAACAATAATTGGTGCTATACCACGTTCGGTATTCTGTTACAAATTAACCGATTAAATGAATGTTTTATGGTAACCAAAGAGGTAATAAGCATAAACGTAACATAAATATATACTTACTGTTTGATATTTATATGGATAGTTTTATTATAACCAGGCACAGAACAAACAAATGTGCACATCACACAAACATTTGTCCCGGCTGACATTCGAACCCACGACCTCCAGATTAGCAAGCAAGTTCTTTAACGACTACGCTAAGAGGCCTGTCGCAATGTTCTTAAATCCAATATATAAGTTATTAGCGATGGTCAAAGCTTACTTGCATTATTTGCTGTACTCTTGGACTGTAGCAATATTCGTTGCCAAACGGAAAAGGAAATGGTAGGCGTTTGTGATAAAACTAATATTACTCTATGGTTTAAATTGCAGCCTCTGCCGCCGCTCATGCGGTTAATTGTCATCATAAGTTTACTACGACTAGTCCCTACCGTTCTAGTAATTAAGCTATTACATTTATACATACATAATATGTTCACACTGTATAAGTCACTGTCTGGGTAAATTTACCAACAAACCTATTCACATATTGTTTTTAATATCATTACTTACTTTTACGTTACAGGTAATTAACGTTAGTGGACGTGTAAGCACGTGTGTCATCCGTATTGGAGCATGGTAAAGTATCCTCCAGCCGTCCCCCAGTTACAGGACTGAGCTGAGACGTAAAGGCCGGTTCAGACTACGACACTATACACCGTACACTCAGTGTACACATCGAATGTCTCTGTGTGAACACGAGT